>CP092867.1:26778013-26871030 GCA_030710605.1 Cordylochernes scorpioides
TGAATGCCTATATGTTAACGAAATCTTCAGCTACCTACATGCGAAATTCCATAATGATAGAGTCAGTAGATTTTGCGTGATGCGATACAAACATCGATTTCGCATTTCATTTTTATATATATAAGGAAAGGAAGGAAAGGATATAATATAAATGAGTTTTAAAAATTGTTTAAAAAAAATGCATCGGCCGGGAATCGAACCCTGGCCGCCCGCGTGGCAGGCGAGCATTCTACCACTGAACCACCTATGCTTTAAAAAAATCAAATTCATTTATCGTCGCGACCAGTGCTGCGCCCTAGTGGTAAAAGACTGGAACTAACGCTTTTTGGTTTTTTATTTAAAAAAAAAACTTCATTAACTTTTTTAGTTTTTTGAATAGCCTATATGTTAAACGAAATCTTCAGCTACTACATGCGAAATTCCATAATGATTGAGTCAGTAGATTTTGCGTGATGCGATAACAAACATCGATTTCGCATTTCATTTTTATATATATAAGGATAATCTAAAAATTCAAATATTATTTTTTAAAAATTAATTTTATTTTCACATTCATTGAATATTCTTCATTTTTGACCAATAGTTTTAGAATATGGCACTTTTAATATTGTTTATATATGTATAGTTTACCTACCTATTTTTAAATTCACTAATATAGAATTAATTTTATAAATTCTATATAACTGTGAAAATATTGTAATTATCTTCAACCTAATTGAAATTAAAAACTAATTGATGGTAAATGATCATTTTCTATTATCACGACTGCATCATTATCTTACAACAAAACATATTATTTATAACATATTTAGTCAATGCAACCTATACCTTTTATTTAAATAAATTCTGATATACGATAGGACACATTTATAAATAGGTAATTGTGGATGTTTTGACAGCTACCTTTCCAGAGGGGATTAATTTATTTCACTTTATCTTATAAATATTAATAATTTTTTTTATAAATAAAATTGATATACAGCGAGATAGTGTTTAAAGATTTATTATAAAATATTTGAAGCTCTATTGCAATGACTTCCTAAAACGCTAATTCAAATATACAGTGAGGTTTCTTATGCAGTTTCCACTTTATTTTGCACTATCCTTTATCTTGAATCCAAATTGTCTTTTACGATTTCCCGCATATAACACTATCCCTCTTAGTGTAAGCATTTTCATCATGAATCTAGAATATCGTTGTTCTATAACGAGGTTTTACTATAATACCATTCAAAAAGTTTTTCTTAAAATAAAAAAACATATTTATTTGTCGAAAAATAATCTGTTGCATAGATTGAGAGTTTCTTTCTAAAGTTCTCATTAAGGGGAACAAAGGAATTATATGTAAGTGGTTCTATATAGAAATATATATTTCTATTATAAAGCGTTTCGTATGTGTTTAAGGGAGTTTTAATAAGGCATAGTTTTTTCCTATGAGTATATAACTTAGAAAAATGATCATTTAAACCGTTTTTATTAAATATACTAATCAATTGTTACAGGAAAAATGATAAAATGAAGGGTAATATATAATAAAGGGTAAATAAGGGGTAAAAAAATAAAAATTTAGGGAAATATTTACAATTGTATATATTTGAAGATTTGGCAATCCATAATTAAAATTATATTTAAAAAAGATGCATATATTGGATTTCAAATTATTTTTATTGTTCCAATATTTCGAGGGGCAACTCGCCTCTCTTTATCGAGGATGTTTGTGTTTTTCACTAGAACATGCGCGCACGCGTACACCACTCTCGTTCTACAAGGCCAATGAAAGAACTGTACTTTGACTCAATTATTGCCTTCAGTTTATATACAGCAAATAATTATATTTATACTTAATATTATAGATTATTATTTTATCTATGGAAGATATAGAGATATAGATATGTAAACAATTTTTTGCAATTACACTGTGTTGTATATAAATCTCTATATCTTCCATAGATAAAATAATAATCTATAATATTAAGTATAAATATAATTATTTGCTGTTTATAAACTGAAGGCAATAATTGAGTCAAAGATACAGTTCTTTCATTGGCCTTGTAGAACGAGAGTGGTGTACGCGTGCGCGCATGTTCTAGTGAAAAACACAAACATCCTCGATAAAGAGAGGCGAGTTGCCCCTCGAAATATTGGAACAATAAAAATAATTTGAAATCCAATATATGCATCTTTTTTAAATATAATTGTATATATGTATAAATTTCTTCAGCAATGGCTGTGGCAATGTTTAGTACTATATGGCTTCACTTCAAGATGATGCCCTCTTTAGTACTATATGGCTTCACTTCAAGATGATGGCCTGTTTAGTACTATATGGCTTCACTTCAAGATGATGGGCTATTTGTTTTTATGGCTTCATTTCAAAATTGCCTTTTTGTTTTTTATGGCTTCACTTCACGATGATGGCCAATTTGTTTTTTATGGCTTCACTTCAAGATGATGGCCTGTTTGTTTTTATGGCTTCCTTCAAGATAATGCCCTGTTTAGTACTATACGGCTTCCCTTCAAGATAATGCCTTGTTTAGTACTATATGGCTTCACTTCAAGAGATGATGGCCTGTTTATTTTTTATGGCTTAACTTCAAGAGATTATGGCCTATTTATTGAAGGTTTCACTTCAAGATAAGGACCTGCATTTTTTTGGCTTCACTTCAAGAGATAATGGTCTATTTATTAGAGGCTTCACTTCAAGATAATGGCAAGTTTGTTTTTTTATGGCTTCATTTTAAGATGATGAGCTATTTGTTTCTATATGGCTTCACTTTTGTAATATACTTTTTCAAGTAAATATACAATGTTAATATAATATACAATGATGGAAAAAATATTTTAAGGAAGTAAAATGTCTTTGATTACATCAGTCTGTTTTTTTTAAGGAAACAGAATCAATTTTGTTTACACTTGTTTATCTCGTGTGTCATCAATAAAGATCACTGTCTATCAAATATCTTTCAGATATATGTCTGAATCCAGATATACATGCTAAAATGTACAATTTATTTAAGTATTTTCATATGTGTATGTAGTTATATTAAGATAGTTGCCTTAAAATTGAGTTATTCTATTAAATATTTATGAATCTAACTTTTAAATGTAAATATAATTTCTCAAATTGAGATATTCACTATAACTATTTATCTAAACCCATGATAATATTTACGTTAAGAAAATTCAATTAGTTAGGTTAACAAAAATAAATAGAACGTAACCAACGATCAAATTATCTTTTACAATCGCCATTTTGGAAAAAAAAATTGAAACAGAACAAAAAAGTTTAAATGGCGGATGTAAAAAATGGGGAAAAGTAGATAATTGAGCGTAGCGCCTCAGTGTGGCGGTTTTTGGTGAGATTTTGATGATGATAAGAGCTGCGGTTTTTTCACGAGTAGCCGGATTATCTTCCAATGATCAGGCAATTAAGTGGTGTGAAAATTGATTGGGGAACACTGAATGGTGACGGAGGCTTTAATGGAATTAAACTGGGGCCTATCTAGCTGAATGTTGAACGATTTCTTTTAAAAAATTGAATGGTTCTCAATCAATATATAACATAATTGATAACAAATAATAATATTTATCGCAAATTTAAATATATATGTTTAAAATTCATTATTCGGTAATTTTAAGTAAAGCGCAATTTATTTTCTGATCAATAGATGGATCTGAATTTTAAAAGACCGATATTTTGTCTTTTAACAGAGTACTGATATCTTTATTTTTTCAGTAAAAAATAGCATCTGGAGTGTCAAAATATAATTCTAATCAAACATCTTATTTCAAGGTTACGCTCTACACCTCCATCAAAATTACTCTTGTAATGCAAGTTATACTTCCGATTAAACACATACAATAAATACGAAACTATTTAAGACGCGTATGATTCTTTTAAAAATTAAGCAATTATCTACTGCCTTTACTGCAATGGAAAAATTAATAGGAGGGCCTGGCTCATCAGTGGTGAACCCTCCCAGCGGTTTCGCCAGTTTAATCTACCACCTTTATTTTTAAAAGAATCATACGCGTCTAAAATTGTTTCGTATTTTGATAACAAATGGCGCGCTAATGCATCATTAAATACAATAAATGGAAAAACTTTAAAAATAAGACCCTAGAAAAAAAAAGAAAGATTTCTCCTATATCAAATAAATTCAATAATCAGAAATGACCTTGAAATTCGACTTCGAAAAATGGCTTTGATTCGAAAAATGATCAAGAATTTCTCTTAAACTTAAGACAAGCTAGATAAAAGTTCAATATCAATTCGGAATTCATAGAAGATCCTTAGATGAGACGGTCTGATATAAAAAACAAGAAATGGCAACGGCTATTCCATTTGGATAACAAAACACGAACAAAGTGGACAGGTGTTAATTTGTAAAAATGAAAAATTATTTACCAATATATCAAAATTGAACCTATTAGAACACATACACCCACCACTACACAAAAACCTTTTTGTAAGGTATTTATATGTAAAACAATAGAACAATTTAACCATTAAAATACTACAAATATTTTGATCTCTTTAGTTAAATTTGCACAATTTCCTTCTATTTACATATATCCCTTTATACAAAATATTTATACATAAAGATAAATAAAAACAAAAATAAATATACACATAACTGATATTATAAATAATGATGATAATATATAATATATTGTTTCTGGGTTAATTTAATATCATTAAATAGTATAAGGAATCCATTATTATTAAATAAATTCAAATAATATATCGCTGAATATGGTTTAAGTTTAATATATTTCATTCGTAACAAATATAAAAAATAAGAATTACGGTAATTCAGAGAATTAACTAAAGTAGTATACGTGTGGAATTTTTAAGATAGTTATAATAATATATATAGATATGTTATATTAAAATATTTCATTTAAAATTATGTTATATTAAAGTATTATTTTATTTAAAATTATATTTCATCTATTCAAATATTCTGTTAAATCGACCGCCAGAGGTCACGCTTTCCCTATAAATACTTATTGTTGTTTTTCCTGTTGGCCGGCTCAAATCTTTTGTACATTATGTAAATAATCTTTTGTTTTCCTTATTCTACTCGCCTTAAGCCAGGCAGCACTTTTATCAAATTAATGTCTTTTTTATATATCTCTTTAACTCAATTAAATTACTGATCAAAACTATTTTTCATTATCATACGTTAAGGATTTCAACCACGACTGCATTACCATACCATAATCCTCGACATGATCTAAATTCAAGCAGAAAATCTCTTTTCTATTTATAATAGATATATAATCTAAAATGCAATATTTTATATATTTTTAAAAAATATATTTTATTTTCATTCCAATGAATGTTCTGCATTTTTTTGACTATATATACAGAACATAACACTTTGATTTTTGTTTGTAAATATGTAAAGATAACCTTATCTATTTTTTAATTCACGTATATATGATTCATTTTATAAATTCTATATTACTGTGATAAATATTTAATGTTTAATTTGCTTTAAGTAATTCAAAATAAAAACTATTTTCACGACTGTATCTCCAAATCTTTATCATTCCAACATCAAAGCATTATAATTCATAACATATATATATATATATATATGACATAATAAAAATATGATTTTTATTATTCATTAATATAATTATAATTTAAATAATCATAGAATTAACACAGAGTTAATTCTTTAAAATCCTTAACAAAAGGAGTACAACCCAAGATGTTTTTTGTATATACTTAGATTATATTTATAAAATTATATGTATGCAAACTTTTTTGTTCTTAAAATATAATCAATAAAAAAAATACAATTTTGAATATAAAAGTTATCATTTCACTTCAATCCACGACTGCATGAATGAATTGGTAACGTACCTAAAATACATCTTTTTTATGACAACTTTTAATAGTCGACAGGATGTATTTTAACCCTGTACGAGAAGAATTCCAATAGATTTCAAAGCCATATATTGCAACTAAGATATTTGGGAAAAGATATAGATAAAAGAATAGCAATTATGGAAGTCGAAACTTTAATTAAGAAATTAAAAAGGATAAAAAAAAGTATAAAAGGCATTGAAGAAAATATCGAATCCATTGTGTCTATGGTAGATGTAAATGCAACGAAATGCAAACTAGAGTATGCAAATAATGATTTGATGAAAATGAGTGATATTTTCTTGCAGAAACTTGAGGATGAGGATTTGAATGACGAAGTGGAAAATTGCATAGATAAGTGTATAAGATTAAAGTGTGAATTGGATTTAAGGCATAATGGGCAAGAAACATCTGAAAAAAAAGTAAATTTACATGTTAAAATGCCTAAACTTGAATTGCCAACTTTCGATGGTAGATTAGAATCATGGCTTTCAATTAAGGATTTAATGGAATTTCTAGAAATCCGCGCAAAAAGCTTGCAGAATTTGCCAAATAAAGATGAAAATGTGGAGAAACATTCAATAAGAAGGGAATCACATAAGGAAATGGAGGAGTCATCTATTAAAAGGGAAACAGCCCCAAGAATGGAAGTACAACAAAAGCAATGGGGACATCCAGGTAGAAGCCCTATGGACTATAGTTCTAAAAGACGTCCTTGCCGAATTTGCCTGAACCGGGGACATGCCGGACGCTTCCATCCTGAGAATAGGTGCTGGTTTCGCGAGAGGGCCGTGCAAGCCCCCCCGCTGCAAGCTTCATGTCCGTGCCGTCTCGATCCATGGACACCTTGACGCAGACAACAGCCCCTTCGAGCGAATGCCGACCAGCTCCACCTCAACACTCCTGACGCCAAGGTCTGTATATAAATCTAAATGTGAATAATAACAGTATTGTAGCTCTCATGGATACTGGCTGTACCTTCTCTATAATTCCTCAACATATGATAGATAAGATTCAACCAAACTATGTTGTTTTTAATAATTTACCTCTTATTAAACAGACATCCGGTATGCTAAATATAAATTCAAAAATTAATGTTAATACAACTATAGGATTTATTGCTAGAGATATTGATTTTTATTCCTCTGATATTAATTTGCCATATGTATTGCTTTCTTTACACCATATAATATTATTTAAATTAGACATTGATTTTCAAAGTTTTACAATTACTCAATTTGGTAGAATTCTTAATGTTAATTACCATAACCCTAATAATAATAATTATACACATCATAATGTAATTCCTTTATTTAAATCTATTATTCCTCCTAATGAAAATGATTTTAGAAATTTTAATAGTGCAGAATTTGATGAAAAACTTTCACCAAATGAAAAATCTGATTTAATTAAATTAATTAAGGAAAATAAGGAAGCGTTTGCTGCCCATAAAATGGATATAGGACATATTAAAGCAGATCCAATTAGAATTAAACTTACCTCACAAACACCTATTTCATTAAAGCCTTTTAGACCTTCCTTCTCGGACAACATTGAAATTAAAAGACAGATTGAAGAACTTTTAAAATATAATGTCATTAGACCATCTTATTCCTCCTATGCATCCCCTGCTATGTTGGTGAATAAGCGAAATGAAGGTAAAATTCGACTAGTAATAGACTACAGAAAATTAAATGATATAATAAAAAGAGATTCTGAGCCCATACCAAGAATAGATTCTATTTAGATAAGCTTTCAGAAGCTAAATCTTCACTACACTAGATCTTTTATCAGGTTATCACCATTTAGATATACACCCAGATGATAAAGAATACACAGCTTTTACTACCACTCACGGACTTTACGAATTTAATAAATTATCTTTTGGATTAAAAAATAGTCCAAGTCAATTCCAAAGAGTTTTAAGGCAAATTTTAAATAAATATGATGTTGATTTTTGCATGAATTACTTCGATGACTTCATTATATTTTCAAATAATTTTCAGGAACATTTGACCCATTTAAAAGTAATTATAGATATTTGCATAAAGGAAAATATTAAGCTAAAACTAAGTAAATGTAAATTCGCTACTTATCAGATTTCTTTTCTAGGATATGAAATATCAAACCATCAATTTTCACCCAGCACTAATAATATAGAAACGATTAGAAAATTGAATTCCCCAAGGAATAAAAAGGATTTACAACGAGTTTTAGGATCTATTAACATTTACTCGAAATTTATCCCTAATTATGCTAAACTCAGACTCCCTTTGAATAATTTGTTGAAAAAAGATGTAAAATGGAAATGGGATGAAGAATGCGAAACCGCATTTTCTAAATTAAAAAATATGATAACCTCAAAACCTATATTAGCTATCTATAATCCCAAATATCCTATACACCTTTACACGGATGCTAGCCAAGAACAGATCGGATCTATCCTAAAACAAGAACAACCCGATGGGCTTTTAAAGCCAATAGCGTATAGAAGCCGTAGAATGACATCTTATGAATCAAACTATTGTGTAACTGAGCAAGAATGCCTTGCTATTATTGATGCTGTGGATTTCTTTTTACCCTACTTAGATGGCGTGCATTTCACCATCCATACAGACCATGCTTGTCTAAAGTATTTAAAGAACATAAAGAACCCAAAAGGACGATTATTTAGATGGAGCTTAAAGCTCTCAATGTTTGACTTTGAGATAAAACACATAAGAGGAACTGAAAATAAAGAAGCTGATTTTCTCAGCAGATACCCCATAGCTCATTTTGTTTCTGACCCAGAACTAAAACAAGCTCAATTTGATGATAACATCAATGATAGGAAATATACTAAATTTAATGGACTTTTAACAATAAAGAAAAAAGGATTAATCAAAGGTGTTGTTCCACCATCATTAAGGAAAAAGTATTAATAAGAGCTCATCAAGATTACGGCCATATAGGAGTATCTAAAATGTTAAATCTAATTTCCCCTATCTATTATTGGCCCTACCTAATTCAAGATATTTCTAATTATGTAAAACACTGTGAGGTGTGTCAACTCAATAAAATATCTCACCAGAAGAAATTTGGTCTGTTGGAAAGTCTCCCCCCAGCTAAGGATCCTTTTGATCTTGTGTCTATAGACACAGTAGGTGGACTAAATTACTATAATTCCACAAAGAAATTCCTTCACATCATCGTAGATCATGCTACTAGATACATTTGGGCTTTCCCCTCAAAAAGTCAAACTACTGACTCATATATAAATTGCCTAAACAAAATTTTTCAAATACAAAAACCCAAACAATTTTTAAGTGACAGGGCACCATCATTTACTTCACCAAGATTTAGAAAATATTTGATTAACAATAACATTAAACAATTATTGACTTCATCATCAAGACCTCAGTGTAATGGGTTAAATGAACGACTTAACCAAACTATAATAACCAGGTTAAGATGTAAATTCAATAACTTGAAAGGAAAATCAATACCATGGACGAAATTGTTAGATTCAGTACTAAATGAATATAATAATACTCCCCATTCCATAACAGGCTATACTCCTACTTACCTTTTGTATGGTAAGCTCCCTTATGATCCCCCCTTAAAAGAATCAGAATTTTACCCCCCTATAGACACTGCCAGAACAAATGCCTATAATAATACATTAAAATTTCATCAGATAAATAAAATTAGATATGATCAACATTATCAACCTTCCACCTTTAAAGTAGGCGATAAAGTTTGGTTACAAACCTTTTACCATCCAGATAACCGAAAATTAATGCCTCCAATGTCTGGGCCATTTACAATCTTAAAACAGATATCCCCAGTCAATTATGAAATTGATAAACCCCAATCTAATTTAGGAAAAACTACCATGGTAATTCATTCATCCAAATTGAGGCCATACTACTCAACAGAAGGATTTGAGTTAAAACTGACAAAAAGTAAAATACCCACTTTAGAGAAAAAAACAAACCAACAAGTGGCACCTAAGGTAGTGAAAAGTAGAATCCCTCTTCTTACTAAATAATGGTAGGGAAATTTTAATATAAATAAGACAATACCAAAAATAACTACGCCTAAATATTAAG
The DNA here is from genome assembly GCA_030710605.1 of Cordylochernes scorpioides. Classification (NCBI taxonomy): domain Eukaryota; kingdom Metazoa; phylum Arthropoda; class Arachnida; order Pseudoscorpiones; family Chernetidae; genus Cordylochernes; species Cordylochernes scorpioides. Next base: position 26,787,986 of record CP092867.1, read on the forward strand.
CCTTGAGAATATAATTTTTGTGCACACATAAGATATAACTTGACACTTTTCTTTTCAATTGTTGTAAATATTTTACATTTTGATTTTATTTGTTAAGAAATTCACTCATATGATTCTATATATTTTTCCATCACAAACTTTATATGGAACATTTCATATTCGAACATTCTTTTTTTTTTAAATGTAAATAGTAAAACTTCATGTGTAAATATTTTTCATTATGTGGAAGTAAATAACCCATTATTTTATGTTTTTATTCTGATCAAACCAAATAAATGTGAAACAAGATGTTGGATACCACTCGTCATTATGAGAAATAAATTTGTGATTTTCAAAAATATATTTTTTGGCATGTGGCAAAATACCTTTTGAATCTTGAGAGCCTGAGAAGGCCTACTCAATTCATGAGGTAAATCCCCTTATGAATTATAGGAAGGAGACACCTATAAATTCAAATAAGATTGGATAATTTTCAGCTACTGTCAAGAAAAAAGGTACCAATAGGAATATGTAGAAGGAATAAAGAGCATCATTGATATAGTTTCAATTGGTATCCTCCATCTTAATTGATAATCTATGTAAATAATAATGATACTTTTTTTTTTACTTTGAAAATTACTCCCTAATTTCTATCCTTGGAGGGAAGAAATGACATAATAAAAATATGATTTTTATTATTCATTAATATAATTATAATTTAAATAATCATAGAATTAACTCAGAGTTAATTCTTTAAAATCCTTAACAAAAGGAGTACAACCCAAGATGTTTTTTGTATATACTTAGATTATATTTATAAAATTATATGTATGCAAACTTTTTTGTTCTTAAAATATAATCATTAAAAAAAATACAATTTTGAATATAAAAGTTGTCATTTCACTTCAATCCACGACTGCATGAATGAATTGGTAACGTACCTAAAATACATCTTTTTTATGACATATATATATATATTAAATATGGCATATCCTGACCAGGAGCACAAGTGCTTTACAGAAGGCAGAGCGCCATCTGGTGGAACAGAAATCAACTAATCATTGATTTAGCCTGTTCCCTGATATTTGGCCAACCCAATTTCTTGATAAATCAAGAAAAGCCATCCACGAACGCGTTTCGCGCTTTTGGCGCTCGTCAGCGTGGAGTAGGCTGAACCACTGCGACCAAAAAAATAATTTTTGGTCCCAATGGCTTCTTGAAAAACCAAGAAATGGGTATTTAAGGCCAAACTTGCGTAAATACGCTTAGCACATGAAAAAACGAAAGAAAAAAATAAAAGATAAAAAGATCAGGTATTGAAATCAATATTAAATATGGCATATCCTGACCAGGAGCACAAGTGCTTTACAGAAGGCAGAGCGCCATCTGGTGGAACAGAAATCAACTAATCATTGATTTAGCCTGTTCCCTGATATTTGGCCAACCCAATTTCTTGATAAATCAAGAAAAGCCATCCACGAATCCTTGATTTATCAAGAAATTGGGTTGGCCAAATATCAGGGAACAGGCTAAATCAATGATTAGTTGATTTCTGTTCCACCAGATGGCGCTCTGCCTTCTGTAAAGCACTTGTGCTCCTGGTCAGGATATGCCATATTTAATATTGATTTCAATACCTGATCTTTTTATCTTTTTTTTTTCTCGTTTTTTCATATATATATATATATTTTTTTTTTTTAGAATAGAGCAATTCATAAATAGATCTTTAATTAAAAAGGCATATATTGGATCAAAAATTCACAACTTTTTTAAAAGTATATTTTGTCTGTAATATATATATATTTAAAATATTCTTCCTCACCATTGAATAATTCTTTTGACGTTATGTATGCTGAGTTTTTGGTTTACATAAATATGTTGAAATACCTTGAAAAGGTTTTGCGTTCACCTAACTGAAATATTGGTAAATTTACTTTTTTGATCCAATATATGTCTTTCAATTAAATATATTTATATTAAAATCTATATTCTCATTATAATTAGAATTTTTATGTATTAAAATAATAGAGAAAAGATTAGAATTAATCATATATTGAACCGGTATTTAATTATATTTCTATCAAAATTAATTATAGTTGTAATGTAGATTAATTAAAATATTCTCGCGTGCTCTTATTTCATTAAAATATATTGATTAGAGAATTACTTTTCCCATTCCAAAGAAAACATCTATGAAACAAATTATAATAACTTTATATATAAATGTTTTATGTTTGATGATATTTTCATACTTAATTAAGCCTATTTAATTCTAGTAAGTATATTTTAGGATGATTTTTGTAGTTAACCTGAATGCTAAAGCCTTATAGATGAATGCATTTCAGGTTGATTCTTATAAAGACTTATAAATTTCCAAATTCTTTGACCTAGAAATAGTAATTATACGCTATAATATTTGTGTGTGTTTAGAAAATAGAAATAAATTCTCTCCGAATGAGTTCACTGTTATTTTATATCATCATATAAATGTTTTAAAAGCACGAATGTTTCTTTTATACATAATACAAACTTCTACTGCCCTTGATGCGATGAAAAAATATATTGGGAGGGCTTGGATCATCAAGAGAGGCTGAAAAGCGGTCTGGTGGATTAAATTGGCGAAACCGCTGGGAGGGTTCACCACTGATGAGCCAAGCCCTCCCAATATATTTTTTTCATCGCAGTAAGGGCAGTAGAAGTTTGTATTATGTATAAAAGAAACATTCGTGCTTTCAAATTCCTTTCATTTTATATGTATAGATGGCGCGTTATTGCTTTGTCTTAATTTATGCCTAACTGGCCTTGTCCTTATTGTTTGCGGAAGAGCATGCTCGATGCAAATATTTGGATGTAATTCTACTGTCCTATAAGCTTATGTCCATAGTTTTCTTGAAAATCATTTCTGAGATTCCATCCTTCAGTGCTGCGTATATAAGCAGAATCGTCCAAAACAGTATTAGAGCTCTGAGAAGCGGTCTGGTGGATTAAATTGGCGAAACCACTGGGAGGGTTCACCACTGATAAGCCAAGCCCTCCCAATATATTTTTTTCATCGCAGTAAGGGCAGTAGAAGTTTGTATTATGTATAAAAGAAACATTCGTGCTTTCAAATTCCTTTCATTTTATATGTATAGATGGCGCGTTATTGCTTTGTCTTAATTTATGCCTAACTGGCCTTGTCCTTATTGTTTGCGGAAGAGCATGCTCGATGCAAATATTTGGATGTAATTCTACTGTCCTATAAGCTTATGTCCATAGTTTTCTTGAAAATCATTTCTGAGATTCCATCCTTCAGTGCTGCGTATATAAGCATAATCGTCCAAAACAGTATTAGAGCTCTGAGAAGCGGTCTGGTGGATTAAATTGGCGAAACCACTGGGAGGGTTCACCACTGATAAGCCAAGCCCTCCCAATATATTTTTCATCGCAGTAAGGAGAGTAGAAGTTTGTATTATGTATAAAAGAAACATTCGTGCTTTTAAATCCTTTCATTTTATATGTATAGATGGCGCGTTATTGCTTTATATAAATGTTTGTATTTATTTTTAAATTATTTTATTCCAAAAAGACATTGTAATAAAATATGGATTTTCTCTATCTGAAAGCAAGCTTAATAAATAAATATATTTAATAATAATAAAAACTGCTTCCTGAGGATACATTTTCTCTGCTTTATGTATATATTCCTTCTCATTATTCATGTATTAGAAACCCTCCTACATTAGTATTTGACAAATATACTTGTATAGTGTCCTGTAGATGTATTCATAATACCTAAATTCTTGAAAGATAATATATGAATAAAGCAGGACACCATCTGAAGCGGGTTTTATTATTATATACATTTCAGTGGTGTTCATCTCTCAAAAAAGGTTGTTGACACACATTAAAATGTTATAATACCTTGATAAAGGTTGACGTTCAGCCAACTGAAATATTGATAAAATAAATAATAATTTGATCCAATATATGCCCTTTTTATTTAAAAAAAAATTAAAAAATGTATAAAAGAGAATGAGTCAATATATTATATTTTATATTATAAGGAATATAAAAGATTCATATAATGTGATCAAATAATTCATAAATAATTAATTTTCTTTTCAATTTATATTTTTAATTAATTAAAATGATATCGGACTCGCTAATACCTTTAAAGAAAATAATGATTATACGCCTATTTGAATATTCATTTGTAGAAAATAAAATTTTAATAATTTAAAATATTTTGAAAATTTAATAAGATCATACAAGGACAATATTGTTTTGAAATTAATTCATTGAAAATAATAAATTTTGACTATCTATCGCCTTATTTATTATCATCAAAAGATATTTTAATTTGAATAAGTACATCATTAAAATACAAAAGATATATTATTTACATTCTCTATCTATCTAATCATATATAATATATTAAATATATTTATAAAAGATAATTAAGTCATGTTTATATATAATATATATATATGATTGTTACAAAATTCAATCAATATTAAATATAAAAATTAAATAAGTTATAATTAAAATATATTACTTTTCAAGTATATTTCTTAAAAATCTATTCCAATAGAATTGTATGGCAAAAATTACTTTTACATTTAATCTTCTTTATGTCAATGGTGTACCAAAGTAAAAAATAAATACAAACTTCGTCTGAAATTCTCAATTAAAGTCCAATCCAGAATTTACACGATTGGACGAATTTTTTAAACCTGAGCAGAACATGACATGCTCAATTGGATCTTCTGCTTGATAAAAAGAGAAATAGGTGAATTAATTTACCTTGTTCGTCTTTATTGTACGTGTTTCAATTTGTTGAAAGGTAAATTTAATTCTAACTAATGCTATATATTCTACAAATTACGCATATCATTTTGTTAACATATATTGTCAAAACATTAAAAAGCTAATAATTGTATATATTATACAATATCTTAAATTTTATTTATCTATAAATACAATATATAATAAATTAAATTTAACTTCGACTTTCCTCTTTATCTTTGATTAACATATAATAAAAATATTCATGTAATAATGTTTTAGGGTAAATAAAAAGAATATAAAAGTAAAAAAGAGAAAGAATCAGTGAAAAATCTATACGGGGTAAATTATAAATTTAAATACTGTTTTTTTTAAAACTTATTATTCATAATTAAAATTGTATAGTGTAAATTGATATGTATGTAAATATTTGTATTATTTATTTTTTAAATTCTTATAGATTAAGCTATTTATAATAGATAAGAAAGAGGTATTGATGATTCATTTGAAAAGTATAATTAATGTCAAAATATAAAGATAACTAGGTAGAGTATATGTACTCCTAGCTCAATCAACATTTAATGAATTTCGTTACGAGAGATTTTCTATATGGGTATAATATAATTATTCAAATAAATTAAAGCATACTGAAGGAAAATATACTTACCTCTAAATCAGATAGAGCCTCCCTAAATGTGTTCTTATGATCACTCTATTGTGTATTGACACATTTACAAATATTCTTATGTAATATTATTCTCTTAAAAGAAACTCCTTGTGTGGAAATATTTTGTAATTTTAAAGGTGTTTCACAATTTTATCATGAATAGAGATTCTGAATCTCAAATAAATAAAACTGTCGACAAATAATAGCTTACTTATTTATAAACAAGCAAGAAATTCATGTAATAATGAATAGGAAACTGGTGAAAAGTAAAAATTATTCTGATGTATTTATTAAACTGAATTTATCTTATATAGGTATATATAGCATACTTTATGTTACCTTAGAATCTTAAAGGTCTTGATAGATAACCAAAATATCTTCAACATACCGTCTTTAGAAAAGATCGAATATATTTTTCCCAATACAAGAGTAGAGAGTTGTATGAAGATTTCATTTGATGAAACTGTTGAGAGGATTCACAATGATGAGATAAATCAAGTTAGGTTTGAAAAAAAAAGAATTATTCATGCAAATAAATTTGAAAGATATTGATACACAGTAACCTTTTTTAATGAATACTTAAAAAAAAGGCAGATTGAAAAGCGACATCAAAATATAAAACATCCATAAATTTTGTCCATGAGTGTATTTTCTATTGGTCCCTCAAGGCATTATGTACAAAACTCGTTCTATAAATAGTTTCTTCTTACATATATGTACGTATATAAAACATCATATTATCAATGTAAATAAAATGTGGTTGGTAGTCAAAATATACATTTTTAAACAAACATAGTTCTATACAATTTTAACATAAGAATATATATAGATGAAAATACATTATTTAAAATTAAATGAATTAAAATCTAAATTAAAAATGCTCAAATAATTTGTATCATAATAGAATAATAAAGAAATTTACTGTATATAAAATTATTTAATATAAAATAACACATATATTGATATAAAGTAAAATATATTGTAATATAAATATAAGAAATATTTTGTATATGTATTTATATTTAATTAATTTAATAATAAAATATTACGAAAATAAAATTTTGCTTTTCTTTATTTAAAACCTTTTTGAAAATAAAAGCATAAAATAAAGCATAAAATGTCTTTCCAAATATATATATCTGTATCAATTTAATAAAAATATTTTCATAACTAAAATATATCTTATATTTATTAAAATATATATATTGCGCTGATTTATTTTATTAAAGATGTATTTTTTTATTAATCACATTTTTGAATGTAAGAAAAAATTGCTATGTTGAAATTTAATTCATATTATAAAACCTTTTTATTATAAAACTCCCTTCCTTTTGAATCGAAAAAAAATTAGGTAATTTAATTGAATTTATTTATTAAATCAAATTATGATTAAATATTCATACTCAAGTTACAAATATGTTGAAATTATTTTTTTAAAGGATTATAGATTTTTAAAATTTATCATAAGCAGAAAAAAATATGATTTTATAAAGATTCAATTATAAATAGAGAAACATATTCAATTAAAATATTAAAATATGAAATGATCGTTTTATAATTTATTAAAATATATAAAAAGGCTGAAATATTTTCCATAAAGTACTTTGGCAAATATATCTTTTAATTTCTACATTTCTTGTAATAGCTTAATTCGATTATAAATATAAAATATATGATGATACAACAGCGCGCCATCTGTTATGAATATTCGAAACTATTATAGACGGGTATGATTCTTTTGAAAATTAAACAATTTCTACTGCCTTACTGCAATGGAATAATGAAAAAGATGAACCAGGGACCTCCCATTAATTTTTCCATTGTAGTAGGGTAGTAGAAAATGTTTAATTTTCAAAGAAATCATACGCGTCTATAATAGTTTCAAATATTTATAAAAATAAATTATTTTGTTATATTATATATTTGATATTTAAACTATATGATATCAATTAATTTATATTGAATATAAATAAGTTGATTGCAAACATATATTTTCTGTATAAATATAAGGTGATAAGAGGACTTTCAATTTAAAATAATGAAAGTTTAAACGCTAGCTAAATACAAACATACGACCAACAAGACCACGCCATACGTGGGTCATCAAAGGCTTTTCTGTTGTGGGTAGAAATGGCTTCTGGTCGTAGTTTGAATTAACCGAAATGGCCTTAAAGATATAGCCCTGGTAAATCCTACATTACAGAAGCCCCTAATCAAAATAAACACACTTAAACAGCTTTGTTTTTGTTAGAGGGGGGGGGCTTTGGAATTGAATTCTTTCTTTATTTCTCTAGATGGTATTTATATATATAAAAAAAGAGTAACATAGATATATTTACTTTTAAAGAATTATTCATTGCTCATATTATTTACAATAAAATATAAATTCGTATGGGTAGGATATTTTTGAATTTTTTCAAATATGAATATTATAAAGAACATATTAAATATATAAAGATTTGTAAAACGACATTTGAATACTATCCGCATGTCTTTTCTTTTCAACAATAATTCAAAATTTATTTAAAGAAGAATAAACGATTATTTCTAACCTTTAAATTAATTTTGAATTTTCGTTGAAAAGAAACACATGCGGGATAGTATTTCAAATGTCGTTTTTCAATCACAAGAGCCGCATTATATTATATTGTTATATAAATATTTGTTTTTCAAAGTTAATTTTGTTAATTTATGTTTATAAAATTTTACACAAATAAATTTACTGGCAATGCGTTTCTTTTTAAATATCATCAAATATTATCTCTACAGACCTTACTGCAATGATGTGAGTTATTGAATGAGAGGGCTTGGCTCATCAGTAGTGAACCCTCTCAGCGGTTTCGCCAAATTAATCTCTAGACCGCTCTACTATTGTATTGGACTGGTTTTGTTATATACCCTGCATTTTCTATGGAAGGCAGCTTAGGGGTGTTTAAGGAACTATGGACATAAGCTTATAGGTCTGTAGAGGTACATACATATAATTTCAAGGTATTGCATCGAGCAAAGCTCTTCCGCAAAATATGTTTTCATAACAAATATATATTAGTAAATTAAATTTTTATTGCCATCTATCGTTAAAATTTTACACAAATAAATTTACTGGCAATGCGTTTCTTTTTAAATATCATCAAATATTATCTCTACAGACCTTACTGCAATGATGTGAGTTATTGAATGAGAGGGCTTGGCTCATCAGTAGTGAACCCTCTCAGCGGTTTCGCCAAATTAATCTCTAGACCGCTCTACTATTGTATTGGACTGGTTTTGTTATATACCCTGCATTTTCTATGGAAGCCGCTGAGAGGGTTCACTACTGATGAGCCAAGCCCTCTCATTCAATAACTCACATCATTGCAGTAAGGTCTGTAGAGATAATATTTGATGATATTTAAAAAGAAACGCATTGCCAGTAAATTTATTTGTGTAAAATTTTAACGATAGATGGCAATAAAAATTTAATTTACTAATTTATATTTATCTTTCTGATATTTAATAATATAACCATTATATATTTAATGCGTTGAATAGATCTTCATTGATTTTTTATAAATGCACAATCATTATTTATAATTTTTTTAATATAGAAAAATAAATATACATTTCAAAGAAAAATTATAAAAATCAAAATTAAACAATTAAACAATACTTTAAATAATAATTAAGATCGAATTTTAAAGGTTGCTATAGGATAATGAAAAGCGAAAAAAAATTGAAATTGAATATTTTAACTTCATTTGAACTTTCCCATATTTCAATCGTAACCTTTTTTTCAATTAGAATTGCAATCATCTCAATTTTTATTGCAATCGTATTTCAATTTTCTAATTGGAACTCTTCTAATTTTTACTTGAAACTTTCTATAATGTTTATGGATATTTTATGCTTATTTCAAAATTAAATATATTTTATTATACACAGAGCACTAAATTTGTTTACGTATTTGATTATATCGAAAATGAACTGATTTTAAATCCTGATGCTTAAATGGTTAAATACAAAGATTCACTCGCTCTTCAACCTCTATAAGTTCGACAATATCAAATCACCCTATCTTGAAAAAAGTATTATAATTATGAAAATAACCATCGTTATGAAAGTATGTTCGGAAAAAGCCACTCTAATAAAAAACAACCAACTCTAAAAAGTCAAAATATAGAATTCAAAAAAACATTTAATGTTCAAATATAGCAATCACGCTTGTCTCATGGCTAAATCAATCTCAATGAGATAATACTAGAAGATTATAAACCTCTGACATGACAAAAAAAAAGCATAAGAACCACTTTAATGAAAAACGATCAACTCCAAAAGGTCAAAATACAGAATTTAGAGAAACACATTTAATAATTAAACATAGAAATCCCGCCTGTTTCATGGCTAAATGATTCAATAAGATGACACTACAAGATTATAAACCTTGCATACGACAATGATAAAGCGTAAAAGCCACTCTCTAATATTAAAAACAATCAACTTCAAAAAGTCAAAATTATGGAATTCAGAAAAAAAAACGTTTAATGATCAAACATAGAAATCCCGCCTAAATCATGGCTAAATGGATTAGTGAGAGAATGCTACAAGTATCTAAGCCTTACATATTACAAACACATAAGAACCACTCTAATATAAACGATTAACTCCAAATATTCGAAATATAAGATATGTTTAAACATAGCGACCCCGCCTGTGTCTCGCGTGTTAATAAATCAATAAGAAAATACTACAAATTACAAGCCTTACATATGACCAAATAAAAAAAAACATAACACTCCGCAAAACTTATCTTAGAAGGACTTGCCTGAAAGCTTCCTTTAATTAAATAAATAAAAATAGTATTATGCTTTTTTGTTTACCGGAATGCGATATCCTGTGATAAGGTAAACCTTATATAGGATGACTTGCACAATTCTGTCTACAAACTGGTGGAGTTCTGTTGGGAGAATCTTAATAATCACTCTCTATTTATACTTAAAACTTCTTTATTAAAAGTATGAAAAACAATGAAGTTAAATTACTATGATAAATTTGATGAAACTCTAAGAAAACTCATACGTCTCCACACAGATTCTCAACCACACTCACTCAAAGAATAATAGATCCAATTCCCGAAGATTTCATCACTTCACCTTTTTCAGCTGTTGCTATTATTCTTTCTTCTTCTTTATTTTCTATAAAAAGTTCTTTTTTACTAACCATATGGCTAGAGGCTCCAGAATCCATATTCCATTTTATTTTTTCTTCCTTTTGATATTCCTCTTCGTAATTTGCTTCACTTGTTTCCATCACATGACTTGTATATTCACTATTATTTTGTCTGTTTATTCCTCTTTTAGGCCCATTAAAATTATATCTTGCATGACATTCATTTCTATACTTTCTACATATTGTCGATTCATGCCCAAATCCTCCACATTTAAAACATTTCATCCTATTTCTACATTCTTTAGAGATATGTCCCATCATTCCGCATTTATAACATTTAATATTAGGATTTCTTATTTCCGTCCAGCTTCTCTAGCTTTTGATGCAATTTCTGTTTGCCGTTTTTCTTCTTTTCTATGTTTTAATTTTTCTTCTGTTTCCTTCAGGATTTGTCTTATTGTGTTCATATTATTTTGCCTGTCTGATTTTATAATTTTTATGTCGAAATCAAATTCAACTCTCAAACCTTCCAAAACGAAGCAAATTAATTCTCTATCTCTTATTTCATCTCCTGCTTGAATGCTTCTGCTCTTTATAATCATTGCTCTATTTAAGTAATCATCAACCGTTTCATCTTCGTTCATTTTTAATTTTGATAATTCTATCTATTTTTCATCTGCAAGTCTTCATTTTTTGATGCCATTTCTTCTCCAATTATATTCCATAATTTCTTGGCACTTTTTTCGCTCGAGTATTTCAGCACTTGAGTGTCATTCATTGTTCCATTCATCAAATTTCTTGCAATGGCATTGTCATCCCAGTCTTCCCAGATTTTCATTTTTTATTCAAATTTTTTATCTGTTTCTATTGGTTTTTCAACTTCTTCTCCTTCTATAAATCTTCTCCATAATTTTAATCCCCGTAATTCACTTTCAATTCGATTTGCCCAGATCAAGTAGTTTTTGTCTGAAAGTTTTTCTATTGGAGATAAATTAAAATTTTGCATCTTTTCTTTTTTCTAAAAATTATTCAATCAATCTTGATTTGCATAAATTTAAATTCAACCGCTCTCTGCTACCAATTGTTGGGAGAATCTTAATAATCAATCTCTATTTATACTTAAAACTTCTTTATTAAAAGTATGAAAAACAATGAAGTTAAATTACTATGATAAATTTGATGAAACTCTAAAAACTCATACGTCTCCACACAGATTCTCAACCACACTCACTCAAAGAAAATACCTATATATATATACACACAATCAACACCACAGAATAAATTAGTCCACAGATTAATATAAATCATAAAATGAAAAATGAACATTTAAAATTATAAATATCAACAAGTTCCACTACCTGAGACTGTAAATACTGTGATGGTTGGAGTTCTCTGAATAGATATACAAATAAATCTTTAAAAAAAAGACATATATTGGATCAAAATATCATTTATTTTACCAATATTTCAGTTGGCTGAACGTCAACTTTATTCAAGGTACTATAACATTTTAATGTGAATGTATGTGTGTTGTTTTAATTTTAATGTATCACATGTGACACATTTTAATGTGTCTTTTCAAAAGATATACAGGTATAAATAACGAATCGATATACTTGTACCACTTTGTAAATTTGAACTTTTAGAATCCTTCAAATTTTCAATGTAATTCTTGTAGAATAATGTTGGAACATAAATCTATATCAAAATACGAAACTATTATAGACGCGCCAGATTCTTTTAAAAATAAAACAATTTCTACTGCCTTTACTGCCATGGAAAAATAAATGATAACAGATGGGCGCTAGTGCTTCATAATATACATCTATATCATTTACAATAATTATTATTAAATACAAATAATAGGCATATTCTGACCACTAACATGAGCGTTATTTTAATAGCAGAGCGCCATCTAGTAGAACAGAAATCAACCAAACGTTGATGTAACCTGTTCCTTGATATTTGGCCAACCTAAATTCTTGATAAATCAAGAAAAGTCAACGACAAACGCGTTTCTGGCTGTTGGTACCCGTCAAGGTAGTTATTATATATTTAATTAGAATAACAATCCATTATTTTAATATGCCTTAATTGATGTATCCTTTTAAAGATTCTTATATAAGTTTTACACTTTTAAAATATGTCTTATTTTTTTAAGTCATATTGCAATTTAACTTTCAAAATGCTACACAATATCACGATATTAATCTCTAATGTTACATTTAATATTTTATGAGAAATAATTGAAAAAAAAATAATAAAAAGGTTAAATGTTGATATTAATAATTAAAAGTATTTACTGACCAGGAGAACCAGGCATAGCCTGACCAATCGATGTTTAGTTTGATTTCTATCCTTTAGATGGCGCTCCTACTTTCTGAAAAGCACATGTGCTTCTGGTCAGGATATGCCTTTGTTTTTTATTTAAATAACGATGATTTTGATGTGATTTTAATTTTAAATATTTTGAACAATAAAAAATATCCTTAATAATATATCAAAAATGGTATTAATAAAATAAAAATATGAAATAAAACCTTTATTATATTTAAAATTCACTTAATAAAATAAAAAACGTTAAAGTTTGTTGTATAATACATAATATTCATTTTAAACGGTAAAATAATAGTGATAATAAAGTTATGTTGTTGAATACATAATAAAATGGTAGATTATAAAAATAGTTTATATTTTATCTATAAAATATATATATTATATAAATATACATGTGCTTCCTTTTTCATATAGAAATTCCTAAATACATTTTCCATATTTTCAAAATAAAATTATTTATTTTTTAAATTTTTCGCTTTTAAACTTTTGATCTTCTTGAATTAAAAAAAAAACGTTCCTCCTTTAAAAGATAAAACTTTAAACGTCTTTTGATTTAATTAAATCAAAATTGAATTATCAGACGAATATTTTAAAGTCAATATATTTGAATATTTTAGAGTTTCTGTTAAATATCAAAAACACTATATATATTTTTACACAAAAAAATCTAAAACGAATTAATAAATATGAAAACTTTGAATTAGGCGAAAATACATAAAATATATTTCCAAAACACATAATGAAATATACATTTTAAACGGAATAAAATTCATAACTAACACTAAACAAATTCTTGGAGAAAAATAGAAAGATATAATATGTGATAAATTTTTCAAACAAAAATAGCACACATTAGAATTCGGAATCTTATTTTATTCAATTTCTTTTTTAGAAAATTTTACCTCAGCGGTCTATGAATTTTCCGAGTATTACAATTACACTTTGACGCTGTATTAATTCTTTGAAGGTCTATCGAAAAGACATTAATTGCCTACCATCAATAATTCAATATATCCGGTTCATCTTGGGGAAAAAAACCAAGTTTTCGGGACATACATGAATAATATTAAGGACGCAATAATTATTATTATATTCTAGGAAGTAACAAATAATATTATTTGGGCGATAAATTTTACTTTTTTAATATAAAAGGATATTTATGAAATGAATCTATTTGAAGGACCTACTATTTATTTCATTAGTTTCTCTATAATTAATATCCACTAATTCATTTCGTCGCTTGGAAGAAAAATGGCGCTGGGAAATTAATAAACAGACGACACATAGTCTTTTAGCGAAAATTAAATATTTCACTGAACTGATAAATTAGTTTTTAACATTCCTGTATAAATATTTGAAATGGCAATTAGTGAATAAATATTTTTTACTTATTTATTGATTTCTATCAAAATATTGATTTCAATTCGAGAGTTACCTAATAAGGAAAAGGTCAGTAATATTTTTTGATGAGAAATAATTATTTACTTAATACTATAATTTTAAAATAAATATATGGCGTAATTTCAACTTTCTAACAATTAATGAGGATCATTATTTTTGTTTCTATGTATATATTAGAATCTAAAATAAATACAGTAGAACTTGGATAATTCGAACTTCTTTAATTCGAAAACCTCTTTAATTCGAATTTTTGGATAATTCGAATTTTTTTTATGGTCCCTTGGGGTTCGAATTATCCAAGTTCAACTGTATTAATTTAGAACAATTCGTCTTAGCATATGATTATTATATAGCAATATAAATTTTGCAAAATATATATGCATTTCATATTTCAAATAACGCTTGAAAATATATGGAGCAAATCGTAATATAATTTTTATATTACTTCTCAGTGGAAGTTAATCAATTCAGCGTTTTCTTTTAAAATTGCAGTTAAAATATGTATTTGTACAAATATTAACTTTATTTTATTAAACAATAATATTATTATGTTGAAGACTGATGTCTTGAATTCAATGTTTTCTGTTGTTTTAAAGATTTCTATCTTTCAGATATACCTTAGAGTATCTTTGTAGAATGTACCACCGGCTAATATGTTATAGTTTACCGAGAATTGAAGGTAGTAAAGAATAAATTCAATTAATTTGTGTAGTTAATAATCTCTCTCTTAACTTTTGAAAAACCCATATTTCATACTAAATTAGATATCACTCACCACTGGGCATAAATAAAACTGTAGTAATTAAAATTACTTTTAGAAGATTCTATAGCTCCATTTACATATAGTGCCTTTTATTATAAACATTTCTCCCATAAAGACAAAATTGTGAGGAATTGAAAACGATATGATTTCAATTATCTGCTATAGCCTAAACATATATATACGTAGATGGCTTTTCTTGATTTATCAAGAAAATGTGTTGGCCAAATATCAGGGAACAGGCTAAATCAACGTTTAGTTGATCTCTATTCCACTAGATGACGCTTTGCCTTCTAAAAAGCACATGTGCTCCTAGTCAGTATATCGCTTTTTCGTTTTTACTATATATGTGTACATAACAATGGAAACTTTGCCAAATATTATCAATATTTACTATATTATTTTCAGTATAAAATTGATTTTTTTTTACAATTCCTTAGAATCCGTTTAGTCGTGTTATAGGCTCAAAGTTAACATGTTTTACCAGCTAAGAAATGGCTTCTCTACAATGTGGATATCTCAGAAGACAATGTCATCCTCAAGGATAATGTCCAAGACAACGTGGCATCGTTATCAACATACATTTTCAAATAACCTGCCTCTTCCAATGATCCGTCATAGCTTATACGTTGACGTGTTCTAAAGCTTAACTGTAATTGCTAACTCCGCCTTTGCCGGTCCCAAGCCCGGATGAAAAAGGAGGAGGGGGAGCAGTAACAATCTCGCTAAAAAACTTGGGTTCAACTGGCCCGGCTGATAGTACCCTGTAAGCGCTCCTAATCCAGGGATACAACTGAGCAGCATTTGTACTCCATGTTAGGAACGGCTGCACATGACATCTGTTCCTCATGTCAGAGGCGGCCATTTCTTTTGGAGCTAAGTCGGCCTGCCACTGAGTAGTGATCTCAATTTTAATGACAAAGGCAGATGCATTCTACTTCATCCAGTTATAATGGTTGTCAAACAGACACCATCAAGGGTCACAATTTGATACTCTAATATGATTGAGTGGAGATAAGAAAGAAGAAGACTGTAATTCATTTTGAATCTCCAATTGCGACCCGAACTGATATTTTAAACTAAAATGATTTTTGTCGGAATATTTCGTGCCACATAAACCAGTGCCGGGGCACCAGAAAGAAAGGGAAAACAAAGGTAAAAATGAAAAAAATCGTAAAAAGTTAAATTGTATTCAGATCAGGTAGATAAATTAATAAAAAGGCTATTTGTTTCCTGAAATAGTGTGTAGAGGTAACTCTAAATTATTTAAAATTCTAAATAATATAATAATTATAAATACTATAAATATGAATCTCTAATATTTTTCTAATATAAAGATGCATTTAACCATAATTTGCACATGTTAATAAACTGATGAATCCAAATAAAAGTTATTTATAAGCTAGAAACACTTAGATGTAAACAAAATTCCAAACTATTCATAGGCGTTTGTAAAAAAAAAATCAAACAAATGCGCTTAAATAGTTTACAATTTTGAATAAAGGTTTTTAACTATATATACATATCCCAATAAAATACTGAAATCTTTCACAATATTTAATATTTTCAATAGAATTATTTAAATATATCTAACTCTAAAAATAAATGCTTAATTGAACACTAAATAAATATTTATAGGCGAAACTCTGAATATAAGATTAAAACCCATGTATAATCCAACAATGATTATTTTGTTGTGAAAACAACAATGGTGAATTGTTTAAACTTGAGGGTAAATATTTAATAGAAGTTCGGTCACGTGGTTACCTCAGTTAACTAACACTTTGTATGCATTTGATTTCGCAACACTGGCGAGAATTTAAAAAGCAGCAGACATTATTCACCCTCACAGAATAATGGAAAAGAAGATGAATAGATCCCACGGAAATTTCTGGAAAATTTCCTTTTGGCTTTATTGTCAATAAATCATAGAAGGTTGTACACACACACCAGTAATATATGTAGAAATTTAACTCTGTTTTTATATAACTATAGAAAAAAAAACATTCTTTAGCTTTGAACTCGTTTAGAGATAAATATTCGTTCTGAAGCCATTTAAATATAATATTAGATTATAAAAATGTAGCAGTATATTGTTGCATAGATATATGTATATAAATTTTAATAGATTTTGTAGAATGTTTTTTAGTAATAGATAGCCTGGGCTGTAATAAATGGTAAATAGTTATATGCTGTAAATAGCTCTAAATTTCTGTTCTTAAATGTGATGTTCACTAATATTCATTATAGGGTAATTAAATCGTTAACTAACTGACAAATACGTTAATAATTTCTTTATAATAACTAAAATCATATTAATAATTACTGTAAAAGCTCCCAAACTTGTGTATGCATGCAAATATCCAAGACGGATATCGCGTGCTTTGTAAATGATAATAAATAAATAAATATTGTTGCATCATAATTAATGCGCGTATTTTAAAAATTATTTATAATATTATTTTTAATATATTTAAAATATAAATTATATATTTATTTATTTTTATAAAACAGATTATTACTATCAAATATTATGTACTATAAAACATTTGTATTTTGATACACTAAGTACCCCACCTGCTTTAAACTTTGATGGGATAAATAAAGAGAGATTCTAGGTGCTACCTAAGATATAGTTGTCTTATTATTGACTGGTTTAACCTTGTAGAATGGTTGAGACGAGTTCTGGAAAGATACAAGACGCGTCTGAGGAGAGAATCAAGACTGAAGAATCTGCCAAACTGCAGTTTGGTGCAACAATATGCTATTCATATGCAAAAAAGGAAACCTATAATATTTAATATATAAACGCAATAAAATGCATTTTTAAATACATCAAAATGATAATTTTCTTCGATATCTTGTAAATATTCAGATCATTGATCCATCCAGATAACACATACAAAAAACTAGCTTCGACAAATTCGTTCAAAAATAAAGAATATACTGATTGAACTTTGTTAAAATATTTCTATGAAAAATATACATTTCGACCAGTACGAGTTTTTACTTTCTCAACGTTTCGACAAATATATTTTGTCTTTGTCAGGAGAAGTAAATAAAAATAAAGCATTTGGTAAGGCGTTAAAAATTGTTCTGAGGTTTGCAAGGGCATTCTCACGTATATATATAGTAACATATTGTTCGAAAATATGTTACTATATTTTTTGTTAGGTAAATTATTTTTAGGAAAGATTTGGAAAATGTGTAATTTAAAAATTTAAACTTTTCGTTGATTTTCTTTTGTAAATGACATAATGCTGGCTCTTTCTTGATTTATCATGTGTTAGTGAACCACATATCTACACCTATAGAAAGTAATTCGACTTTTGCATTTACAAATGTATCAGAGCTCCGTCATTTGAAAATGTATTAATCAATGCATAGAAGAATTAAATAAACAAATAAATTTCAATGATATATCGATATATATACCGACAAATATCAGTTACACTATCAGGATATGTTTAGTTTTTTAAAAAATCCGGGAGAGGTAATTTTAAAGATAGAATTTAGCACAAATTCCCTAAATAAATGCATGAATAGGAAGAGCGGAATCTCAGAAATTTTATTTAAGCAAACTATGGATAGCTTTTAGGACAATAGAATAACATATAAACACTTGCATAAATAATTGCATATATAAATACTAAATCGTTTAATGCTCTTCGGCAAACAATAAGAACAAAGCCAGTTAGGCATAAATTATTATGAAGCTATAACGCGTCATCTATATATTTTTATATCGACTTTGAACGCTATGTCCCCCAAGGGACACTTGCATTACAAAGGTAAACTAAATATTGAAAGAGAGAGGAAAGAAAGAAAGATATTTGAAATATGTACTACAATTAGTATGCAAGTTTTAGTTAGATGAAAAGAGATAATATCAACACAATTAAAATATACCTTCTTACCTGATTTATAATATCATAAAATAAATAAAGCTTCCAGGGTTAAGTTTCTTGTTCAACTTTTTATTTTCAAGCTTTCGAACTTATCCCTCCGGACCTTCAACTTATTATCTATTCCTGAAGGTTTATTAATACATAAACCTTTATTTTTAAGTTTTATTGTTGTTTCTCTAATCCCAAAATGCATCGGTACAAGCTTTGATAATTATAATAGGTAGGTAGGTAGTTTCATTTCAATGCGGAGGCTTATAATCTATTTCTGAAATAAGAAAATCTGATTTTATAAGATAGATATGGTGTATTTTCACTATACGATAGCAAAAGGATATGATTGGCAGGTTACATAGTCCGTACTAAAGCTTGAAAATAAAAATTTGAACAAGAAACTTAGCTCTGGAAGCTTTATTTATTTTATAACAATTTAATATATTTATAAAATGTTTTGAAATATGTATTGTGAAAGTATTGAAATATGTACAACAATTATTTGCATGTTTTAGGTATCAGGAATGTTTACACATATGTAGCCAAAGGTTGTACCTCGGTAGATATGTAAGGTGGGTGTGTAGTCCATGTAGAGGGACTTGGGAGATAATCAGGACTGGAATCAATGGACCGGCGCCGGATCCAACCATCCCCACAGCACTTAAGTTTAAGAGTCCCTCAGAGACCTTCGATCCAGGTCCTTGGGGACCTCTATTGGACTTGTTGTCAGGGTCTGTCTAGTTATCATTACAGAGTCAACTTGTTCTATTTACCTCTTTCTCTCTCTTACATGACAAACACATCTTGTAATCATTATAGTCACTTTTACTGATTGATATCAATTTTCGATATCAAGTGACAATTACATAATTTATATGATGATATACCTTAATATAAGGTTATTCATAAGTTCGTAAACTATTATGATTTATATATTTGGAAGTGTTTATAAACTTTTGGGAATATCTTGTAATTCATAAACTTAGTCCACCTACTGATTGGCCAGCTTATATTGTAAAGTGAATAATTTATTTACATAATCTTCAGAGATTGTATTGATTTACATAAGTTTATAAACATGTCATAGCTATATAAATTCACGTAAATACACTTTTAAGGTAGACCGTTACAGAGAATAAAGTACGTTTATTTTTATCTCTACTCGCGTCAATTTTGCAACGCGACAATATAGAACATCAGAGATTAAATCATTCTTCTATAAGATTTCGATTATAATTTTACAAAGATTGAAAGATGGCGTCTGGTTTTGACGTCTATTTTGACGGGAGAAGCGACTCTTGTCTCTTTAAATTTTACCAAGGTTACCAATATTACTAAGGTTGTCCCAAAAGTTCGTAGACAATTGCAAAATATAAATCATAGTCATAATAAGTTTAAGAACTTTTAGGACAATCTTGTAATATCTTTATTAACTTAATAATACCGTGATTTCAGATTGAGTACTCAATTTCTGCAGGTTGCAATGATACCATGACTCACAGAATTTCACTATTCTTCTCCAATAACCATCACAAATCTTTGTCATGGGATCTACCCACCTCATTGATGGTCTCCTCGGTCTTCTTATCACATGTCTAGGTTATCAGTCATTGACTCTTATAGTCAATCAGCCATCCCTCATGCTGACTATGCATCCTGCCCATCATATCCTCTCGCTATCATATAGTGAGGATGTTACCTTGCTTATAAAACAGATTTCCTTATTTCAAAAATAGATTTAAAGAGGCCGCATTGAAATGAAACTACCTACCTATCTATTATAATTATCAAGGCTTGTACCAATGCATTTTGGGATTAGAAAAAACAAAAATAAAACTTAAAAACAAAACTTTATGTATTAATAAACCTTCAAGAATAGTTAATATGTTAAAAATAAAAATTAAACCATTAGATGTATGAGTATCCTTTAAGAGTATATTTGATATCTCTAGCTTTTCTTTTGGCTTATTTTCTTTTCGACAAGAGAACACTATATTAAAATTGATTTGAAAAATTAAACAAATCCTTTAACTTTGTTTGAAAATTGGTATATATATTTACAGGGGATTTTTAAAAAATAATAAAACAGGTTTCTGGATATGTTGTTTTATTAATGCAATCTTTAACTTTCGGGAATCTCTGCACTTCTATAGGAATACATAAAACGAATAAAAATGAAAGCCGTTGAGGTTTTTGTTATAAGGGATTACTTTAGTGAATTGTGAATTCAAGTTAAAGAATGAGAACCTTTTGCAATAGATTATAAGTGTTGAAGATAAAATCTTATATAGGATAAACATTGAATAATGCAACAGGTTTCTGAAAATGATTACTTTTTAATTTCTTTATTACATTTTTAAGCTTTCAGAAATTTCTGCTCTTCTAAAGGAGTACAAAATGAACATTATTTCATTGTGTTGTTCATTATTATTCATTTTATACTCTTTTAGAAAGGTAGAAATGTCCGAAATCTTGATAATGCAATAATAAATGAAAATAAACACATCTCCAGAAACCTTTTGTATTATTTAAACAATATCTAGGAGATTCAGAATAAACATTAAATGATACAGAAGGTTTCTGAAGATGAGTTTTTTCTAATATTTTATTAAATTTTCAAGCTTTTGGAAATTTCCGCTCTCCTACAGGAGTACAAAATGAACATTTGTTCATTGTGTTGTTCATTATCATTCAACCTTTACTTCTATAGAAATGTGGAAATGCCCGAAATTTTGAGAAACGAATAATAAAATGAAAAGAAAAACATATCCAGAAACCTGTCACATTATTTAATCAATATCTAAGAAATTCAGAACAAACATTAAATGATACAGAAGGTTTCTGAATATGAGTTTATTTTAATTTCTTTATTACATTCTTAATCTTTCGGAAATTTCTGCTCTTCTAAAGGAGTACAAAATGAACATTATTTCATTGTGTTGTTCATTATCATTCATTTCTTACTTCTATAGAAATGTGGAAATGCCCGAAAGCTTGAAAATTCAACAATAAAATGAAAAAAAAACATCTCCAGAAACCATTTGCATTATTTAATCAATATCTAGGAGATTCAGAATAAACATTAAATAATACAACAGGTTTCTGAAAATGAGTTCCTTTTAATTTCTTTCTTACATTTTTAATCTTTCGGAAATATCTGCTCTTCTAAAGGAGTACAAAATGAACATTATTTCATTGTTTTTATCATTATTAATTATTTTGTACTCTTATAGAAAGATGGAAATGTCCTAAAGCTTGAGAATGCAATAATAAAATGAAAATAAACACATATCCAGAAACCTTTTGTATTATTTTATTAATATCTAGGAGATTCAGAATAAACATTAAATGATACAGAAGGTTTCTGAATATGAATATTTTTCAATTTTTTATTATTATTTTCAAGCTTTCGAAAATGTTCGCCCTTCTACAGAAATACAAAATGAAAAATTGGTCAATCTTTTGTTCATTATTATTCATTTTGTACTCTTTTAGAGAGATGAAAATGTCCTAAAGCTTGAGATTGCAATAATAAAATTGAAAATAAACACATCTCCAAAAACCTTTTGCGCTAGTTAATTAAAATATAAAAGATTCACACATCTATTGTACGGTATAAACATCTAAAAGAAATTTTGATAAGGAAAATGATATAGAAAAAGAGTGGTATAAAAAGTAAGTGATTCTAACGTATAATGAGGTTGGTATTGAATCGTAGAAAGAGAAGTCAATGTTTGTGTTGTATCATTCTCATTAAATGAGAGAATGGAAGAGATATATTGGTTTGGTGACTTATATATCACAAAATTTCTTTAATTTATCTCTTTTCCCACTTCAATATATTAATCTAAATATCTCAATTTTCTCTCTTCATTCCAATCTAGATTTGTTTACGTTTATAAATAGGAAGTGTGAAGTGAGAAATTCAACGAATCGAAATTTAATGTTATTTCAAACAAGCTTTTTTTCATCGTGATTTAGTTATTTATTGTGTATTTGCGGTGTGCTTTTTTTAAAATAGAATGAAACTTGTGTATTTTATATTGTAACGTTTTGTGATAAATGTTATAATATGTTTTTACATTGTTAATTTAAGTTGGTAGTTGTTTTATAATAATGATAATGTAAATTATTGTTGTTATTTATTATCGTTTGTTAAAAAATACATTGCATGTAATGAGGATAATAAATGAATTTTTAATTTAATATACAATATACAAAATTCAGTGAGAAAAATAAATAATTAATTCTAAAATGCATAAACGTGACAATATAAATAAAATCAAGAGCGCTATTTTTATTAATATTTTTTTATGTATAAATACACACATGAAAAAAATTATAAAAAGGTCAGGTATTGATATTAAAAATAAAAAAGGCATATCTTGACCAGGAGCAAATGTGCTTTACAGATGGCAGAGCGCCATCTGGTGGAACAGAAATCAACTAAACATCTGTTGCGTTCTTGGATGGCTTTTCTCGATTTATCAAGGAATTGGGTTGGCCAAATATCAGGGAACAGGCTAAATCAATGTTTAGTTGATTTCTGTTCCACCAGATGACGCTCTGCTATCTGTAAAGGACATGTGCTTCTGGTCAGAATATGCCTATTTTATTATTAAATATACTCATGTGATGCTTATTTTGAGTTTAAGAATACAGTAGAATTTTCCTTTAAAGAACACCTAATTGCAAAGCCAAAGTATTCTTTAGGGAGAGGTTTCCTTTTACTAGAGAGTTGTTAAATAGTAAAAATGGTAATTTTGCAAATATAAACTGTTCTTTATACCAGGTCTATTAGTATGAAACGCGAAAAGTTTCAGTGAATTCAAAGGTTCACCAATTCCATACAACAAAATATTTTTTATTCAAAGTAACTGCCCTGATTAGCTATACACTCGGACCACTTTTCAGGCAATTTTCGAATTCCTTGTCTGAAAATTTCTATTCCTTTTGAGTCGAACCAGTCAACAAGTCATTTTCGGAGTATGTCTGAGTTCGAAAATTCCTGTTTTTTTAGGACGTGTCCTAAAGATGTAAAAAGGTGGTAGTTCGACGGCGCTAAGTCTGGTGAGTACGACGGGTGGGGTAAGAGTTCCCAGCCCAAGTCTTTTATGGTGTTTTTGACCACCGTAGCGTTGTGGGCTGGAGCGTTGTCATGCTGCAGTATCAGCTTGTTGTGCTTTTCACGCCATTCCGGTCTTTTTTCATTCAACGCCTCTCTCAAACTGTGCATTTGTTGTTCGTAGCGACTAGTATTGACCATTTTGCCAGGTTTCAGGAGCTCGAAATATACTACGCCGGTCTGGTCCCACCATATGCAAAGCATTGCCTTTTTTCCGAAGCGATTGGGCCTAGGCGTCTGTTTTGAAAATTGGCCGGGCAGGCCCCACGACCTTTGGCGCGTAGGATTGCTGAAGTGGATCCATTTCTCATCAGAAGTTACGATTCGGTTTAAAAATGACTTCTTTTCATGCCTGGCGAGCAGCCCTTCGCAGGTTACCAGACGCCGTTATTGCTGCCTTTCGCTCAACTCGTGGGGGACCCATCTGGAAAGCTTTTGGGTCATTCCGAGGCTGTTTAAACGTAGAGAAACAGCACCTTGAGACACCTGGAGCTGTTTTGCGAGTTTCTCCTGCATTTGGGTACTGTCCTCATCCAACAAAGCTTGCAGTTCAGCGTCCTCGAACTTTTGGGGCGGTTTTCCATGTGGTTCATTATCAAGTTCAAAATCGACACTTTGGAATTTTTTAAACCACCTGTAACACTGCGATTTGCTCAGAGCGTGGTCGCTGTAAACTTCCTCGAGCATTCGGTGGGCTTCAGTAGCACTTGTCGTCCAGTTGAGGGCGAACAACAAAACTTCCCGCTAATGGGCACTTTTTGGCTCGGAAATCGCCATTTTCCACGGGCTCCAGAAATTTTTCACGATTTGAATTTTTCTAAAACTGCACGCATGCTGATGCCACGTGAGTCAAAGAACAAAACGCCTACAACAGCGCCACCGTCGACTCAAATAAAGTTGCACAGCGGCCTCTGGCGCCCATTTTCGCGTTTCATACTAATAGACCTGGTAGAGTGGTGTTCTTTAGCACGAGTGTCATTTCATCGAGATTCTGTACTTAGTTATTTAAGAAATGATTAATATTTTAAAAGCAAAAGGTTTCCCCTATATTAAATTTTATTTCCAAAATTTCAAACTCGTTGTTTCATATATGGGAAAAGCTAAGTAATTAGTCCAGCTCTTTTTCATTATTCCAAATACCAAAATGGATTGTTTGGTAGAATAAAAACGCCTATAAATAAATAAATATGTCACCAACATAATGATGTTAAAACAGGTCATGGGGACATAACCAATACTCTGATATGGTCGTTGCATTATCATAGTGTTCGCAGATGCGCGCCAACTGTTATTAAAAATTGAAACTATTTTAGATGCATATGATTCTTTTTGAAATAAACTAATTTTCTAATATCCTTACTGCAAAGATAGATTAATAAGAGGGCCTGGCTTATCAGTGGTGAACCCTCCCAGAGATTTAGACAGTTTGGCGAAACCGCTGTAAGATTTCACCACTAATAAGCCAGGCTCTTCCAATAAATTATCATTGCAGTAAGGATAATAGAAAATTATTTTATTTTATAAATAATCATACACACACAAATCTTTATTAAGACCACTCGTTCTTATACAGATTCAACACAGAGAGAAAGGAATCAAAGATGGAGCTCCTGTACTTCAGACACCGCAGCACCCAACAACAGCCTCCAGGTACGACGCATGTTCAATGTCCACACATTCCTTCGTGTATACGTCATGGTTAGGGAAAACACTGAACAGGCTAGTGTTATAAATAATCATATGCGTCTGATATAGTGTGGATCCTATGTGGATCTCATGGAGTAAAGTCTGTCCTAGGCTGACAAGTCTAATTAGCCCGAAACATGGTTTCTAGGTGGACGCTTCTTAGTTTGTCAAAAGCTGGTGTTGTGGCTTAGTCACCGACCTGAGGTCGTTAGTTTGCTGCGACGGTCAATAGATGGCATCTAGTTTTGACGTGTAATTTGACGAGTGAGGCACCCCATGTTTTTATAGATCAATTTCCTCACGGGAAAATATCCATCTATATAACGCGTTCGTGGATGGCTTTTCTTAATTTATCAAGAAATTGGGTTGGCTAAATATCAGGGAACAGGAACAGGCTAAATCAATGTTTAGTTGATTTCTGTTCACCAGATGGCGTCTGTCTTCTGAAAAGCACATGTGCTCCTGGTCAGGATATGCCATTTTTATTTTTAATATCAACACCTGACATTTTTATTTTTTATATAGCGCGTTTATATATATATATATATATAATCCCGTTTAGAGAATTTCAAAAATTTATATAATTTGTTATTTAGTTTAAACATGTGAGGTTTGTTTTTGATATCTGTATTTCTTAATATTTTTCTTTTCTCTAGTTTTCCCAAAATATGTTTACTATTAATATATATATATATAATAAGATGAGTTAAGGTTGACTCTTGTGATGATCCTGTCGACTAACTTTGTGATGATGAAAGTGTTGACTCTCGCTATACTGTGTTGACCAAGAGGAACAGTCAGGATGAGGGAGTTTTCCAGTACCTCTCTTGCACCTTATAAGTCCTTTAAAAGGTCTCACAGAGTACAGGCAGTCGTGGTCGAGGCCAGAGTGGAAAGCTTGGGAATGTCCACACAAAAATCGAAGACACAGTTGCACTAAGAAAAGTTCCGTACACAGATAAAGTTGAGCTAGGAAGCTAAAGATGGAGAGATAGAAGATTTCTTACTGACTACATGGTGGATGAGGAGGACCTTGGTGACAACCGACGTGGGCTTGCGCTGAGGTGAACTAACTGTCAAGTGACTGTAAAGTGACTGTATTTATAGGTTAAGACGGGGGGGCCTTATGCGACAGGGGCCGTTTCTGAGAAAGGGGCTTTGCATGTCACCAGATGTGAGAGGGGGCTTTGCATTCCACCAGATGTCATGAGTGTGGGTGGTCTGGCCCATTTTTAGACCTTGTTGTGGGAATTCTAAATCTATCTCGATTTTGACGTTATGACTTCTATCTCTTGCTTAGCTCAACTCTTAATCTATTACAGATTTTATTTATTTATCCTGTTTGTACAAATTGTATTACATATGATGATGTAAAGACACATGTCAATAATGCGTATAATCATTTACAGATGTGTTTCTATTATACAACATTAAAATCTTGTCATAAGTTATATACAATATGGGTTTTGTTGGCTTAAATTACCATAGATGGGCCCGGAGTGAAAGGGTTTATCCGGGTTTAGCGGGTTAAAGCCTCTCTAACACAGGTAAGTAATTAAAATTTCTTTTAATTAATTTAAACTGTGAGGGTTAAAAAGGGCTATAACAAGACGATTTGTTTGGATATATAAAAGTGAAATAAAAATGACATTTTTGTTTTTTTTAGAAAAAATGATGATTAAAATAAAATGATGACATAAAAATTCACATTCTAAGAGAATATTGGCGGGCGTTGAAAAGGGTTAGTAGTTGAAGAATATGCAATTGTTAGGAGTGCACATGTAAAACCAAATACTCAGGTCCAGGTGCAAAGCGAGGATATAGACTTGAGCTGTCTTCCTTGGCAATGTTTCACTTGCGATCCTATATAAGGGTTACAGTGCTTTGTCACAATTTTAGGATTATTGGGTTAAAAGTTGCTGAAGAAAAGTTGTTTATTATTATGATTGGGAAAGGAGTGAAATAGAGCCATGCGATAAGTAGAATTGTAGCGACAGTAGGTGATCTGACTTGACATGAAATCAAAGGTTGATTGTGGTCCGCTAGAGCTGAAAAAAATTGAAAGTTGAAAAAAGTGAACGCTTTGTGCTTGCGTTGGTGATTTGCTCTGCGGATGATCGAAATAAACTTTTGAAACGTGTTCAGGCCAGAAGTTGAGATTTGTAAATCTGGGGGAACTGTGTTTTCAAAGAGTTTGTTGAATTACGAAATCAAAAAATAAATTGTCAAGCAGTGCTGTCGTTTTTCTACGTTGATGTGACGCAATGACTGAAAAGATAGTGATGATAAAGTTTAGGGAATTGTGTGTGGTTAAAGAATATGATTGTTGAAAACGATTGTTGTATGCCCGATAGTGGATGATAAACATTGTCAGATAATAAAGGTATTTAAGCAAATAAAATATAGTGAATAGAAATATAGAAATATGATTGCGGGTACAAAAAGTGTAAGTGGACAAAATTAAACATGTAATATATAAAAGATATAATAAATAATAAAATAAAAATAATTTTTGAAACAATTAGATGTTTTGCAATACTAAAATAATATCATGAAAAATAAAAGTAAATTTGATTAAAGTTTTTTTTTTTGAAAATCATGTTGGATTAAAAATTTGATTATATAATTGAAAGGTAAAAATAAAAATAATTATTCAAGATTTTATACAAAAATTCAAATATAATTAAAGGTTATTAATGATTGGATAAATTTTAAGTAGTGTAAAATTGAACAAAAATTGTCCTCTTTTTAAGAAAAGTTACAACTGTTGTGTGTAGATCATATCCCATTGGTAAACATTGGTGTTTCTATGACTCTCTGAAGCGGGAATATGTGAAATGACATTTTCATTTGTCCAAAATGGTGATAGGTAGAGAATGATTTCTCTTTTGTGTCATAAAGTCTATATCAGACTTAACCAAGTTGTTTTAATTGGTGATTATTTGTAAAGTTTTTATAAATAATGAGGTCACGTTGGTGATTGCATATTGCGACATACAACTGTTTGGCAGCTGTACATTTTTTTCTAGTGGTTTGAATAATAGAAATTGTTTAGGACGCTGGGTTTTTAAGAAGCACAGTAAAATATGAATGTAAAATAATTGTATTGTACCAATAATAAATTGTGTTGCGCTGTGTCGGTTGTATAAAAAGAAATTTCAGAAGCGCAATTTATTGGTTGATTGGTTACTAATATATTTTGTATTGTGATCTCCATTAACATGTAAAAATGTTTTGATATGTGTGGTGTGGTTAAGGAGTTTGTGAGATTCTCGAGGAAATCTAAATGATTAGTGTGAAACATGTGTCTAACATGGCGATCATGAAGCTAGCGGTCAAGATCTGCCTTGTGAGGGGGGAGAGAGGAGATGTCCAAAGATAGCAGTGACTTGGGGGTGACGTCATAAAGGGCGTCACTTTCTGTCTTCCTCGGTATCGTCGTGGGTGGTCAATCATGGAGGGATGTTTGTTATTTTTGTCCTTTACTTGAAACTGATTTTCTCTCTTTTGTTGAAGTTGGCAATTTTCTTGCCTATTTGAAAATATAGTTTTCTCGATGTTCGTAAGTGTTTGTGTTTTCGAAGTTGTTTAGACTTAATAAGATTGTTATACGATGATTCCAGGCTAGAAGTGAGTGAAAGATATGACTTTCGACGTGGACACGCTTTGAGGTGAGATGTGGTGTCACAGGCGTGAAGGGCGTCTTGGCCTGAAAAGTGAAAAAGTTTTGTGGTGTGGCACTGTGACACGAAGTGAGAAATGTGAATGAAAAGGTGTCACGTGAAGTCTTAGTTTGGTACAAATCTAACCTGTTTCACCATGAATAACAAATTTAATAAAGTCATGGGTGGTTGTTGTATGAAACACATCGAGAGAATATTTGACTGTTAGTGGATGTGGCACGCTTAATGTGAAATTATTTTATTGTGGCGACGATATAGAGCTAAGAGGAGTTGTGTGGCTCAAGATTTGGATTTGTGTTTTAAGTCGCGCACTAAAAATTGTTGCCAATTGGATAAAGTGATGTGTGAGTGTTGTAACGTTTGTTGAGAGAGATTTGTTGATGATTAAATATGCATGTAAAAGGAAAGACGAGGAGTGTATTTATGCTCGAATATTAACGATTGTAATACGTTTGGCGGTCTGTGACTTAATTTAGCTACTGGCGTGGTAGTTGTTTTTTCTAGTGGTGTTTTTGAAGATATTGTATCTTTCGATTTTGCAATTAAAAAAAAACGCGTTTCACCTATGTTAATTTATATTTAAAAATTGATATTTTTGATCGTTGATTATGGTAGCGTGAAAATGCTCCTTGTGAAAAGGCAATGCCGTGATAGTGACAAGAATATTTTGAATTGTGGCGTTTACTTAGAATGGTGAACATACCAAATTTTAAGAATTGATAAAATATTGGTCTTTTGGTATAAAGATAACTAATAAGTAAAACAAAAATAAGTTGAGAATTATGATGAATGAGATTTTTTAAAAATAATAATAATGATTTTTTTTTTCAAGTCGTAGCTTTGGATAATGCCATTTTAGGTAAATTTAGGAAAGGCATGTAAGATTAGTAATTAGTAAAAATGCGTAATGGGCGAAATTTTTTTTTATATAAGTAAAATTGGGAGTAATAACTTGAAATTTATAATATGATTAAAAATTAAAGTAAATTTGATAAAAATGAGAGTGTGAAAGTTTTAAAAATTGAATAAAAAATGATATAAAAAAAAGGTAAAAATTGATTTTAAAAAGCTTAAAGTGAAAATATAAATACAAAATTTATAGGGAATCAAGTTTTGAACTTGAGGATAAAGTTATGTTAGATTTTAAAACTTACAGTTTTGATGAAAGTTCAGTCAGGAGACTTGATCTTTGGTTGTTTTCCTGCTGACGTGGAAGTCGCTCCATGTAGATCTTGTAGAAGCTTGTAACTTCTGTAAAGATGATGGCAGCTTGTCGCCTTGAGCATTGTCTCGACGATGTCAGATCGAAGGTGGAACTTGTCACAGGGTTTGGGTACATCGCTGCTCGTTTCCATGACTTGCGGGAATGTCGGGGCTGTCGTTGGCGCGGTCAGCTTGCTCCCGGGCGTTGGCGATCTGTTAGCGGGTCTGCAGAGGTCCCTTGGGGCGGCGTTTCTTCCGTAAATATTATTTTGTTGGGGGAGAGATTGTTTGGTCGTTTCGTTGGAATGGTCGGTTTTTTCCTCCATCTTTGCACTTTCTCGCTTCCTATCTGAACAGTCTTCTTACCTCTTCGATGTGTCATCCTTCGTTTTGGTCATCCTGTCGACTAATGTAATAAGTTGAGGTTTGGTTGTTGACTCTTGTGTAGAATCCTGTCGACTAACTTTGTGATGATGAAGTGTTGACTCTCGCTATACTGTGTTGACCAAGAGGAACAGTCAGGATGGGGAGTTTTCCAGTACCTCTCTGCACCTTATAAGTTCTTTAAAAGTTCTCACAGAGTACAGGCAGTCGTGGTCGAGGCAGAGTGGAAAGCTTGGGAGTGTCCACACAAAAAACGAAGACACAGTTTTGCACTAAGAAAGTTCCGTGCACAGATAAAAGTTGAGCTAGGAGCGAAAGATGGAGAGATAGAAGATTTCTTACTGACTACATGGTGAATGAGGAGGACCTTGGTGACAACCGACGTGGGCTTGCGCTGAGGTGAACTAACTGTCAAGTGACTGTAAAGTGACTGTATTTATAGGTTAAGACGGGGGGCCTTATGCGACAGGGGCCGTTTCTGAGAAAGGGGCTTTGCATGTCACCAGATGTGAGAGGGGGGCTTGCATTCCACCAGATGTCAAGAGTGTGGGTGGTCTGGCCCATTTTTAGACCTTGTTGTGGGAATTCTAAATCTATCTCGATTTTGACGTTATGACTTCTATCTCTTGCTTAGCTCAACTCTTAATCTATTACAGATTTTTATTTATTTATCCTGTTTGTACAAATTGTATTACATATGATGATGTAAAGACACATGTCAATAATACGTATAATCATTTACAGATGCGTTTCTATTATACAACATTAAAATCTTGTCATAAGTTATATACAATATGGGTTTGTTGGCTTAAATTACCACATCTATATATATAACGCGTGTAACCAAGGAAAGCAGCTCTTTGTTATAAATGCATAATAACAATGCAGTTTGGTTCAACACTCCATATAGAACATTAAGGTGATGAGATTATAAATAAGCCACAACACCATTTTATAAAAATTCAGACATAAAGGTCAAACCGTATGAGCTGTTGTTGTGACCTATTTTACATCACCACTTTCAAGTTCTATATTGGGGTAGGGAATCGAATGCATTTTCTTAATGCTATTTTAACGGGAGAGATGCCTTTTTTTGGTGAATGAAAACCATCTTCCCGCACCTTCATTTTTATATATATAGTTGTCCATATGGATGCGCATAGAACGAATGCAACGATACTATCACAACTCTCGATTTCAGAAGATGACCGACTTCTGTACAACGGAATTGTTTGAGATTCTTCGGTCACATCGCGCGACGCAGGAAATGGAGTACACCATACTGAATGGAAAGATGTCTGGGCGACACATACCTGGACGCCCGCCGATACACTTCGTGGACCATTTAAAGAATAAACTGGCTTAACAGTCGCCGAGATGGTACATCGGGCTCAAGACATAGATGGCTGGTGTCACATCGCGATTGGGATGTAATACGTTCGATCGCGAATAAATTAATTCAATAATAATAATCCATATAGATAGTTATTATGTTTTCCATATTTTATTTATTATATTTATTCATTCTAAATTGTGCACCTTTCGTAAATAACAATGGAAAAGAGCCATTCAGAAACATATAAAATATATTGCAATTCCCTAATAATGGCAGGTAAGTGAATTTATATATTTTTATGTGTGGAGTAAGAGATATGATAAAAGCCTCTCTATAAATGGAGTTCATAGAATACGAAGATAAATGAGAAGTTCAATCGAAAATAAAAATTTATGAAAAAGGAAGTTCCAGGCTTTAGTGACCCAGACAAAATGGCGTCCATTTACTGCAGACGACATTGCTAAATAGCCGAGGACATGTCCGTCGTCTGGCGCCGATGGAGGGATTATACGGGACTGGGAGTTAATGGGACCTGCTGGGACTTTGTGATTGCTGGTATATACAACTGGACTCTACTACGTCGTGGTGCTATATTGTGGTACCTGCTGGGACTTTGTGCTTGCTGTGTATATACAACTGGACTCTACTATGTCGTGGTGCTATATTGTGGGACCTGCTGGGACTTTGTGATTGCTGTGTATATACAACTGGACTCTACTACGTCGTGGTGCTATATTGTGGGACCTGCTGGGACTTTGCGATTGCTGTGTATATACAACTGGACTCTACTACGTCGTGGTTCTATATTGTGGGACCTGCTGGGACTTTGTGATTGCTGTGTATATACAACTGGATTCTACTACGTCGTGGTGCTATATTGTGGGACCTGCTGGGACTTTGTGATTGCTGTGTATATACAACTGGACTCTACTACGTCGTGGTTCTATATTGTGGGACCTGCTGGGACTTTGTGATTGCTGTGTATATACAACTGGATTCTACTACGTCGTGGTTCTATATTGTGGGACCTGCTGGGACTTTGTGATTGCTGTGTATATACAACTGGATTCTACTACGTCGTGGTTCTATATTGTGGGACCTGCTGGGACTTTGTGATTGCTGTGTATATACAACTGGATTCTACTACGTCGTGGTTCTATATTGTGGGACCTGCTGGGACTTTGTGATTGCTGTGTATATACAACTGGATTCTACTACGTCGTGGTTCTATATTGTGGGACCTGCTGGGACTTTGTGATTGCTGTGTATATACAACTGGACTCTACTATGTCGTGGTTCTATATTGTGGGACCTGCTGGGACTTTGTGCTTGCTGTGTATATACAACTGGACTCTACTACGTCGTGGTGCTATATTGTGGGACCTGCTGGGACTTTGTGATTGCTGTGTATATACAACTGGACTCTACTACGTCGTGGTGCTATATTGTGGGACCTGCTGGGACTTTGTGATTGCTGTGTATATACAACTGGACTCTACTACGTCGTGGTGCTATATTGTGGGACCTGCTGGGACTTTGTGATTGCTGTGTATATACAACTGGACTCTACTATGTCGTGGTTCTATATTGTGGGACCTGCTGGGACTTTGTGCTTGCTGTGTATATACAACTGGACTCTACTACGTCGTGGTGCTATATTGTGGGACCTGCTGGGACTTTGTGATTGCTGTGTATATACAACTGGACTCTACTATGTCGTGGTTCTATATTGTGGGACCTGCTGGGACTTTGTGATTGCTGTGTATATACAACTGGACTCTACTATGTCGTGGTTCTATATTGTGGGACCTGCTGGGACTTTGTGATTGCTGTGTATATACAACTGGACTCTACTACGTCGTAGTTCTATATTGTGGTACCTGCTGGGACTTTGTGATTGCTGTGAATATACAACTGGACTCTACTATGTCGTGGTTCTATATTGTGGGACCTGCTGGGACTTTGTGATTGCTGTGTATATACAACTGGACTCTACAACGTCGTGGTTCTATATTGTGGGACCTGCTGGGACTTTGTGATTGCTGTGTATATACAACTGGACTCTACTACGTCGTGGTTCTATATTGTGGTACCTTGCTGGGACTTTGTGATTGCTGTGTATATACAACTGGACTCTACTACGTCGTGGTTCTATATTGTGGTACCTTGCTGGGACTTTGTGATTGCTGTGTATATACAACTGGACTCTACTATGTCGTGGTTCTATATTGTGGGACCTGCTGGGACTTTGTGATTGCTGTGAATATACAACTGGACTCTACTACGTCGTGGTGCTATATTGTGGGACCTTGCTGGGACTTTGTGATTGCTGTGTATATACAACTGGACTCTACTACGTCGTGGTTCTATATTGTGGTACCTGCTGGGACTTTGTGATTGCTGTGTATATACAACTGGACTCTACTACGTCGTGGTTCTATATTGTGGGACCTGCTGGGACTTTGTGATTGCTGTGTATATACAACTGGACTCTACTACGTCGTGGTGCTATATTGTGGTACCTGCTGGGACTTTGTGATTGCTGTGTATATACAACTGGACTCTACTACGTCGTGGTGCTATATTGTGGACCTGCTGGGACTTTGTGATTGCTGTGTATATACAACTGGACTCTACTACGTCGTGGTTCTATATTGTGGGACCTGCTGGGACTTTGTGATTGCTGTGTATATACAACTGGACTCTACTACGTCGTGGTTCTATATTGTGGGACCTGCTGGGACTTTGTGATTGCTGTGTATATACAACTGACTCTACTACGTCGTGGTGCTATATTGTGGGACCTGCTGGGACTTTGTGATTGCTGTGTATATACAACTGGACTCTACTACGTCGTGGTGCTATATTGTGGGACCTGCTGGGACTTTGTGATTGCTGTGTATATACAACTGGACTCTACTACGTCGTGGTGCTATATTGTGGGACCTGCTGGGACTTTGTGATTGCTGTGTATATACAACTGGACTCTACTACGTCGTGGTGCTATATTGTGGTACCTGCTGGGACTTTGTGATTGCTGTGTATATACAACTGGACTCTACTACGTCGTGGTGCTATATTGTGGTACCTGCTGGGACTTTGTGATTGCTGTGTATATACAACTGGACTCTACTACGTCGTGGTTCTATATTGTGGTACCTGCTGGGACTTTGTGATTGCTGTGTATATACAACTGGACTCTACTACGTCGTGGTTCTATATTGTGGTACCTGCTGGGACTTTGTGATTGCTGTGTATATACAACTGGACTCTACTACGTCGTGGTTCTATATTGTGGGACTTGCTGGGACTTTGTGATTGCTGTGTATATACAACTGGACTCTACTACGTCGTGGTTCTATATTGTGGGACCTGCTGGGACTTTGTGATTGCTGTGTATATACAACTGGACTCTACTACGTCGTGGTGCTATATTGTGGGACCTGCTGGGACTTTGTGATTGCTGTGTATATACAACTGGACTCTACTACGTCGTGGTGCTATATTGTGGGACCTGCTGGACTTTGTGATTGCTGTGTATATACAACTGGACTCTACTACGTCGTGGGTGCTATATTGTGGTACCTGCTGGGACTTTGTGATTGCTGTGTATATACAACTGGACTCTACTACGTCGTGGTGCTATATTGTGGGACCTGCTGGGACTTTGTGATTGCTGTGTATATACAACTGGACTCTACTACTGTCGTGGTTCTATATTGTGGGACCTGCTGGGACTTTGTGATTGCTGTGTATATACAACTGGACTCTACTACGTCGTGGTGCTATATTGTGGGACCTGCTGGGACTTTGTGATTGCTGTGTATATACAACTGGACTCTACTACGTCGTGGTTCTATATTGTGGGACCTGCTGGGACTTTGTGATTGCTGTGTATATACAACTGGACTCTACTACGTCGTGGTTCTATATTGTGGGACCTGCTGGGACTTTGTGATTGCTGTGTATATACAACTGGACTCTACTACGTCGTGGTTCTATATTGTGGTACCTGCTGGGACTTTGTGATTGCTGTGTATATACAACTGGACTCTACTACGTCGTGGTGCTATATTGTGGGACCTGCTGGGACTTTGTGATTGCTGTGTATATACAACTGGACTCTACTACGTCGTGGTGCTATATTGTGGTACCTGCTGGGACTTTGTGATTGCTGTGTATATACAACTGGAACTCTACTACGTCGTGGTGCTATATTGTGGTACCTGCTGGACTTTGTGATTGCTGTGTATATACAACTGGACTCTACTACGTCGTGGTGCTATATTGTGGGACCTGCTGGGACTTTGTGATTGCTGTGTATATACAACTGGACTCTACTACGTCGTGGTGCTATATTGTGGTACCTGCTGGGACTTTGTGATTGCTGTGTATATACAACTGGACTCTACTACGTCGTGGTGCTATATTGTGGGACCTGCTGGGACTTTGTGATTGCTGTGTATATACAACTGGACTTCTACTACGTCGTGGTGCTATATTGTGGTACCTGCTGGGACTTTGTGATTGCTGTGTATATACAACTGGACTCTACTACGTCGTGGTTGCTATATTGTGGGACCTGCTGGGACTTTGTGATTGCTGTGTATATACAACTGGACTCTACTACGTCGTGGTTCTATATTGTGGACCTGCTGGGACTTTGTGATTGCTGTGAATATACAACTGGACTCTACTACGTCGTGGTTCTATATTGTGGTACCTGCTGGGACTTTGTGCTTGCTGTGTATATACAACTGGACTCTACTACGTCGTGGTGCTATATTGTGGTACCTGCTGAGACTTTGTGATTGCTGTGTATATACAAATGGACTCTACTACGTCGTGGTGCTATATTGTGGTACCTGCTGGGACTTTGTGATTGCTGTGTATATACAACTGGACTCTACTACGTCGTGGTGCTATATTGTGGTACCTGCTGGGACTTTGTGATTGCTGTGTATATACAACTGGACTCTACTACGTCGTGGTGCTATATTGTGGGACCTGCTGGGACTTTGTGATTGCTGTGTATATACAACTGGACTCTACTACGTCGTGGTGCTATATTGTGGTACTTGCTGAGGACTTTGTGATTGCTGTGTATATACAACTGGACTCTACTACGTCGTGGTGCTATATTGTGGTACCTGCTGGGACTTTGTGATTGCTGTGTATATACAACTGGACTCTACTACGTCGTGGTGCTATATTGTGGGACCTGCTGGGACTTTGTGATTGCTGTGTATATACAACTGGACTCTACTACGTCGTGGTGCTATATTGTGGGACCTGCTGGGACTTTGTGATTGCTGTGTATATACAACTGGACTCTACTACGTCGTGGTGCTATATTGTGGTACTTGCTAGGACTTTGTGATTGCTGTGTATATACAACTGGACTCTACTACGTCGTGGTGCTATATTGTGGTACCTGCTGAGACTTTGTGATTGCTGTGTATATACAACTGGACTCTACTACGTCGTGGTGCTATATTGTGGGACCTGCTGGGACTTTGTGATTGCTGTGTATATACAACTGGACTCTACTACGTCGTGGTGCTATATTGTGGACCTGCTGGGACTTTGTGATTGCTGTGTATATACAACTGGACTCTACTACGTCGTGGTGCTATATTGTGGGACCTGCTGGGACTTTGTGATTGCTGTGTATATACAACTGGACTCTACTACGTCGTGGTGCTATATTGTGGTACCTGCTGGGACTTTGTGATTGCTGTGTATATACAACTGGACTCTACTACGTCGTGGTGCTATATTGTGGGACCTGCTGGGACTTTGTGATTGCTGTGTATATACAACTGGACTCTACTACGTCGTGGTGCTATATTGTGGGACCTGCTGGGACTTTGTGATTGCTGTGTATATACAACTGGACTCTACTACGTCGTGGTGCTATATTGTGGGACCTGCTGGGACTTTGTGATTGCTGTGTATATACAACTGGACTCTACTACGTCGTGGTGCTATATTGTGGTACCTGCTGAGACTTTGTGATTGCTGTGTATATACAAATGGACTCTACTACGTCGTGGTGCTATATTGTGGTACCTGCTGAGGACTTTGTGATTGCTGTGTATATACAACTGGACTCTACTACGTCGTGGTGCTATATTGTGGGACCTGCTGGGACTTTGTGATTGCTGTGTATATACAACTGGACTCTACTACGTCGTGGTGCTATATTGTGGTACTGCTGGGACTTTGTGATTGCTGTGTATATACAACTGGACTCTACTACGTCGTGGTGCTATATTGTGGTACTTGCTGGGACTTTGTGATTGCTGTGTATATACAAATGGACTCTACTACGTCGTGGTTCTATATTGTGATACCTGCTGGGACTTTGTGATTGCTGTGTATATACAACTGGACTCTACTACGTCGTGGTTCTATATTGTGGTACCTGCTGGGACTTTGTGATTGCTGTGTATATACAACTGTACTCTACTACGTCGTGGTTCTATATTGTGGTACCTGCTGGGACTTTGTGATTGCTGTGTATATACAACTGTACTCTACTACGTCGTGGTTCTATATTGTGGTACCTGCTGGGACTTTGTGATTGCTGTGTATATACAACTGTACTCTATTACGTCGTGGTTCTATATTGTGATACCTGCTGGGACTTTGAGATTGCTGTGTATATACAACTGGACTCTACTATGTCGTGGTGCTATATTGTGGTACTTGCTGGGACTTTGTGCTTGCTGTGTATATACAACTGGACTTTACTACGTCGTGGTTCTATATTGTGGTACTTGCTGGGACTTTGTGATTGCTGTGTATATACAACTGGACTCTATTACGTCGTGGTTCTATATTGTGATACCTGCTGGGACTTTGTGCTTGCTGTGTATATACAACTGTACTCTACTACGTCGTGGTTCTATATTGTGGTACCTGCTGGGAACTTTGTGATTGCTGTGTATATACAACTGGACTCTATTACGTCGTGGTTCTATATTGTGATACCTGCTGGGACTTTGTGCTTGCTGTGTATATACAACTGTACTCTACTACGTCGTGGTTCTATATTGTGGTACCTGCTGGGACTTTGTGATTGATGTGTATATACAACTGGACTCT
The DNA here is from genome assembly GCA_030710605.1 of Cordylochernes scorpioides. Lineage (NCBI taxonomy): Eukaryota > Metazoa > Arthropoda > Arachnida > Pseudoscorpiones > Chernetidae > Cordylochernes > Cordylochernes scorpioides. The sequence continues at coordinate 26,827,468 of CP092867.1, forward strand.
ATTACGTCGTGGTTCTATATTGTGATACCTGCTGGGACTTTGTGCTTGCTGTTATATACAACTGTACTCTACTACGTCGTGGTGCTATATTGTGGTACCTGCTGAGACTTTGTGATTGCTGTGTATATACAACTGGACTTTACTACGTCGTGGTTCTATATTGTGGTACTTGCTGGGACTTTGTGCTTGCTGTGTATATACAACTGTACTCTACTACGTCGTGGTGCTATATTGTGGGACCTGCTGGGACTTTGTGATTGCTGTGTATATACAACTGGACTTTACTACGTCGTGGTTCTATATTGTGATACCTGCTGGGACTTTGTGATTGCTGTGTATATACAACTGGACTTTACTACGTCGTGGTTCTATATTGTGGGACCTGCTGGGACTTTGTGCTTGCTGTGTATATACAACTGGACTCTACTACGTCGTGGTGCTATATTGTGGTACCTGCTGAGACTTTGTGATTGCTGTGTATATACAACTGGACTCTACTACGTCGTGGTGCTATATTGTGGTACCTGCTGGGACTTTGTGATTGCTGTGTATATACAACTGGACTCTACTACGTCGTGGTGCTATATTGTGGTACCTTGCTGGGACTTTGTGATTGCTGTGTATATACAACTGGACTCTACTACGTCGTGGTGCTATATTGTGGTACTTGCTGAGACTTTGTGATTGCTGTGTATATACAACTGGACTCTACTACATCGTGGTGCTATATTGTGGTACCTGCTGAGACTTTGTGATTGCTGTGTATATACAAATGGACTCTACTACATCGTGGTGCTATATTGTGGTACCTTGCTGAGACTTTGTGATTGCTGTGTATATACAAATGGACTCTACTACATCGTGGTGCTATATTGTGGTACCTGCTGAGACTTTGTGATTGCTGTGTATATACAAATGGACTCTACTACAGTCGTGGTGCTATATTGTGGTACCTGCTGAGACTTTGTGATTGCTGTGTATATACAAATGGACTCTACTACGTCGTGATGCTATATTGTGGTACCTGCTGAGACTTTGTGATTGCTGTGTATATACAACTGGACTCTACTACGTCGTGGTGCTATATTGTGGGACCTGCTGGGACTTTGTGATTGCTGTGTATATACAACTGGACTCTACTACGTCGTGGTGCTATATTGTGGGACCTGCTGGGACTTTGTGATTGCTGTGTATATACAACTGGACTCTACTACGTCGTGGTGCTATATTGTGGTACTTGCTAGGACTTTGTGATTGCTGTGTATATACAACTGGACTCTACTACGTCGTGGTGCTATATTGTGGTACCTGCTGAGACTTTGTGATTGCTGTGTATATACAACTGGACTCTACTACGTCGTGGTGCTATATTGTGGTACTTGCTAGGACTTTGTGATTGCTGTGTATATACAACTGACTTTACTACGTCGTGGTGCTATATTGTGGTACTTGCTGGGACTTTGTGATTGCTGTGTATATACAAATGGACTCTACTACATCGTGGTGCTATATTGTGGTACCTGCTGAGACTTTGTGATTGCTGTGTATATACAACTGGACTCTACTACGTCGTGGTGCTATATTGTGGTACTTGCTGGGACTTTGTGATTGCTGTGTATATACAACTGGACTTTACTACGTCGTGGTTCTATATTGTGGTACCTGCTGAGACTTTGTGATTGCTGTGTATATACAACTGGACTCTATTACGTCGTGTTCTTTATTGTGATACCTGCTGGGACTTTGTGCTTGCTGTGTATATACAACTGGACTCTACTATGTCGTGGTTCTATATGTGATACCTGCTGGGACTTTGTGATTGCTGTGTATATACAACTGTAGCTCTATACGTCGTGGTTCTATATTGTGATACCTGCTGGGACTTTGTGATTGCTGTGTATATACAATTGGACTCTATTACGTCGTGGTTCTATATTGTGATACCTGCTGGGACTTTGTGATTGCTGTGTATATACAACTGGACTCTACTACGTCGTGGTGCTATATTGTGGGACCTGCTGGGACTTTGTGATTGCTGTGTATATACAACTGGACTCTACTACGTCGTGGTTCTATATTGTGGGACCTGCTGGGACTTTGCGATTGCTGTGTATATACAACTGAACTCTACTACTGTCGTGGTTCTATATTGTGGGACCTGCTGGGACTTTGTGATTGCTGTGTATATACAACTGGACTCTACTACGTCGTGGTTCTATATTGTGGGGACCTGCTGGGACTTTGTGATTGCTGTGTATATACAACTGGACTCTACTACGTCGTGGTTCTATATTGTGGTACCTGCTGGGACTTTGTGATTGCTGTGTATATACAACTGGACTCTACTACGTCGTGGTTCTATATTGTGGTACCTTGCTGAGACTTTGTGATTGCTGTGTATATACAACTGGACTCTACTACGTCGTGTTGCTATATTGTGGTACCTGCTGAGACTTTGTGATTGCTGTGTATATACAACTGGACTCTACTATGTCGTGGTGCTATATTGTGGTACTTGCTGGGACTTTGTGATTGCTGTGTATATACAACTGGACTCTACTATGTCGTGGTGCTATATTGTGGTACTTGCTGGGACTTTGTGATTGCTGTGTATATACAACTGGACTCTACTACGTCGTGGTGCTATATTGTGGACCTGCTGGGACTTGTGATTGCTGTGTATATACAACTGGACTCTACTACGTCGTGGTGCTATATTGTGGGACCTGCTGGGACTTTGTGATTGCTGTGTATATACAACTGGACTCTACTACGTCGTGGTGCTATATTGTGGGACCTGCTGGGACTTTGTGATTGCTGTGTATATACAACTGGACTCTACTACGTCGTGGTGCTATATTGTGGTACCTGCTGGGACTTTGTGATTGCTGTGTATATACAACTGGACTTCTACTACGTCGTGGTGCTATATTGTGGTACCTGCTGGGACTTTGTGATTGCTGTGTATATACAACTGGACTCTACTACGTCGTGGTGCTATATTGTGGTACCTGCTGGGACTTTGTGATTGCTGTGTATATACAACTGGATTCTACTACGTCGTGGTGCTATATTGTGGTACTTGCTGGGACTTTGTGATTGCTGTGTATATACAACTGGATTCTACTACGTCGTGGTGCTATATTGTGGTACTTGCTGGGACTTTGAGATTGCTGTGTATATACAACTGAATTCTACTACGTCGTGGTGCTATATTGTGGTACCTGCTGGGACTTTGTGATTGCTGTGTATATACAAATGGACTCTACTACATCGTGGTTCTATATTGTTGTACCTGCTGGGACTTTGTGATTGCTGTGTATATACAAATGGACTCTACTACGTCGTGGTGCTATATTGTGGTACCTGCTGAGACTTTGTGATTGCTGTGTATATACAAATGGACTCTACTACATCGTGGTGCTATATTGTGGTACCTGCTGAGACTTTGTGATTGCTGTGTATATACAAATGGACTCTACTACATCGTGGTGCTATATTGTGGTACCTGCTGAGACTTTGTGATTGCTGTGTATATACAAATGGACTCTACTACATCGTGGTGCTATATTGTGGTACCTGCTGGGACTTTGTGATTGCTGTGTATATACAAATGGACTCTACTACGTCGTGGTGCTATATTGTGGTACCTTGCTGGGACTTTGTGATTGCTGTGTATATACAACTGGATCTACTACGTCGTGGTGCTATATTGTGGGACCTGCTGGACTTTGCGATTGCTGTGTATATACAACTGACTCTACTACGTCGTGGTTCTATATTGTGGTACCTGCTGGGACTTTGTGATTGCTGTGTATATACAACTGGACTCTACTACGTCGTGGTTCTATATTGTGGGACCTGCTGGGACTTTGTGATTGCTGTGTATATACAACTGGACTCTACTACGTCGTGGTGCTATATTGTGGGACCTGCTGGGACTTTGTGATTGCTGTGTATATACAACTGGACTCTACTACGTCGTGGTTCTATATTGTGGTACCTGCTGGGACTTTGTGATTGCTGTGTATATACAACTGGACTTCTACTACGTCGTGGTTCTATATTGTGGTACCTGCTGAGACTTTGTGATTGCTGTGTATATACAACTGGACTCTACTATGTCGTGGTGCTATATTGTGGTACTTGCTGGGACTTTGTGATTGCTGTGTATATACAACTGGACTCTACTACGTCGTGGTGCTATATTGTGGTACCTGCTGGACTTTGTGATTGCTGTGTATATACAACTGGACTCTACTACGTCGTGGTGCTATATTGTGGACCTGCTGGGACCTTGTGATTGCTGTGTATATACAACTGGATTCTACTACGTCGTGGTGCTATATTGTGGGACCTGCTGGGACTTTGTGATTGCTGTGTATATACAACTGGACTCTACTACGTCGTGGTGCTATATTGTGGTACTTGCTGGACTTTGTGATTGCTGTGTATATACAACTGGATTCTACTACGTCGTGGTGCTATATTGTGGTACTTGCTGGGACTTTGAGATTGCTGTGTATATACAACTGAATTCTACTACGTCGTGGTGCTATATTGTGGTACCTGCTGGGACTTTGTGATTGCTGTGTATATACAACTGGATTCTACTACGTCGTGGTGCTATATTGTGGTACTGCTGGGACTTTGTGATTGCTGTGTATATACAACTGGACTCTACTACGTCGTGGTGCTATATTGTGGTACTTGCTGGACTTTGTGATTGCTGTGTATATACAACTGGACTCTACTACGTCGTGGTGCTATATGTGGGACCTTGCTGGGACTTTGTGATTGCTGTGTATATACAACTGGAATTCTACTACGTCGTGGTGCTATATTGTGGGACCTGCTGGGACTTTGTGATTGCTGTGTATATACAAATGGACTCTACTACGTCGTGGTGCTATATTGTGGTACCTGCTGGGACTTTGTGATTGCTGTGTATATACAAATGGACTCTACTACATCGTGGTGCTATATTGTGGTACCTGCTGAGACTTTGTGATTGCTGTGTATATACAAATGGACTCTACTACATCGTGGTGCTATATTGTGGTACCTGCTGAGACTTTGTGATTGCTGTGTATATACAAATGGACTCTACTACGTCGTGGTGCTATATTGTGGGACCTGCTGGGACTTTGTGATTGCTGTGTATATACAAATGGACTCTACTACATCGTGGTGCTATATTGTGGGTACCTGCTGAGACTTTGTGATTGCTGTGTATATACAAATGGACTCTACTACATCGTGGTGCTATATTGTGGTACTTGCTGGGACTTTGTGATTGCTGTGTATATACAACTGGATTCTACTACGTCGTGGTGCTATATTGTGGTACTTGCTGGGACTTTGAGATTGCTGTGTATATACAACTGAATCTACTACGTCGTGGTGCTATATTGTGGTACCTGCTGGGACTTTGAGATTGCTGTGTATATACAACTGCACTCTACTACGTCGTGGTGCTATATTGTGGTACTTGCTGGGACTTTGTGATTGCTGTGTATATACAACTGGACTCTACTACGTCGTGGTGCTATATTGTGGTACTGCTGGGACTTTGTGATTGCTGTGTATATACAACTGACTCTACTACGTCGTGGTGCTATATTGTGGTACCTGCTGGGACTTTGTGATTGCTGTGTATATACAACTGGACTCTACTACTGTCGTGGTGCTATATTGTGGTACTGCTGGGACTTTGTGATTGCTGTGTATATACAACTGGACTTCTACTACGTCGTGGTTCTATATTGTGGTACTTGCTGGGACTTTGTGATTGCTGTGTATATACAACTGGACTCTATTACGTCGTGGTTCTATATTGTGATACCTGCTGGGACTTTGTGCTTGCTGTGTATATACAACTGTACTCTACTACGTCGTGGTTCTATATTGTGGTACCTGCTGGAACTTTGTGATTGCTGTGTATATACAACTGGACTCTATTACGTCGTGGTTCTATATTGTGATACCTGCTGGGACTTTGTGCTTGCTGTGTATATACAACTGTACTCTACTACGTCGTGGTTCTATATTGTGGTACCTGCTGGGACTTTGTGATTGATGTGTATATACAACTGGACTCTATTACGTCGTGGTTCTATATTGTGATACCTGCTGGGACTTTGTGCTTGCTGTTATATACAACTGTACTCTACTACGTCGTGGTGCTATATTGTGGTACCTGCTGAGACTTTGTGATTGCTGTGTATATACAACTGGACTTTACTACGTCGTGGTTCTATATTGTGGTACTTGCTGGGACTTTGTGCTTGCTGTGTATATACAACTGTACTCTACTACGTCGTGGTGCTATATTGTGGACCTGCTGGGACTTTGTGATTGCTGTGTATATACAACTGGACTTTACTACGTCGTGGTTCTATATTGTGATACCTGCTGGGACTTTGTGATTGCTGTGTATATACAACTGGACTTTACTACGTCGTGGTTCTATATTGTGGGACCTGCTGGGACTTTGTGCTTGCTGTGTATATACAACTGGACTCTACTACGTCGTGGTGCTATATTGTGGTACCTGCTGAGACTTTGTGATTGCTGTGTATATACAACTGGACTCTACTACGTCGTGGTGCTATATTGTGGTACCTGCTGAGACTTTGTGATTGCTGTGTATATACAACTGTACTCTACTACGTCGTGGTTCTATATTGTGGTACCTGCTGGGACTTTGTGATTGATGTGTATATACAACTGGACTCTATTACGTCGTGGTTCTATATTGTGATACCTGCTGGGACTTTGTGCTTGCTGTTATATACAACTGTACTCTACTACGTCGTGGTGCTATATTGTGGTACCTGCTGAGACTTTGTGATTGCTGTGTATATACAACTGGACTTTACTACGTCGTGGTTCTATATTGTGGTACTTGCTGGGACTTTGTGCTTGCTGTGTATATACAACTGTACTCTACTACGTCGTGGTGCTATATTGTGGGACCTGCTGGGACTTTGTGATTGCTGTGTATATACAACTGGACTTACTACGTCGTGGTTCTATATTGTGGTACCTGCTGGGACTTTGTGATTGCTGTGTATATACAACTGGACTCTACTACGTCGTGGTTCTATATTGTGGGACCTGCTGAGACTTTGTGCTTGCTGTGTATATACAACTGGACTCTACTACGTCGTGGTGCTATATTGTGGTACCTGCTGAGACTTTGTGATTGCTGTGTATATACAACTGGACTCTACTACGTCGTGGTGCTATATTGTGGTACCTGCTGAGACTTTGTGATTGCTGTGTATATACAACTGTACTCTACTACGTCGTGGTGCTATATTGTGGTACCTGCTGGGACTTTGTGATTGCTGTGTATATACAACTGGACTCTACTACGTCGTGGTGCTATATTGTGGTACTTGCTGAGACTTTGTGATTGCTGTGTATATACAACTGGACTCTACTACATCGTGGTGCTATATTGTGGTACCTGCTGAGACTTTGTGATTGCTGTGTATATACAAATGGACTCTACTACATCGTGGTGCTATATTGTGGTACCTGCTGAGACTTTGTGATTGCTGTGTATATACAAATGGACTCTACTACGTCGTGGTGCTATATTGTGGTACCTGCTGAGACTTTGTGATTGCTGTGTATATACAACTGGACTCTACTACGTCGTGGTGCTATATTGTGGTACCTGCTGAGACTTTGTGATTGCTGTGTATATACAACTGGACTCTACTACGTCGTGATGCTATATTGTGGTACCTGCTGAGACTTTGTGATTGCTGTGTATATACAACTGGACTCTACTACGTCGTGGTGCTATATTGTGGTACTTGCTAGGACTTTGTGATTGCTGTGTATATACAACTGGACTTTACTACGTCGTGGTGCTATATTGTGGTACTGCTGGGACTTTGTGATTGCTGTGTATATACAACTGGACTCTACTACTTCGTGGTGCTATATTGTGGTACCTGCTGAGACTTTGTGATTGCTGTGTATATACAACTGGACTCTACTACGTCGTGGTGCTATATTGTGGTACTTGCTGGGACTTTGTGATTGCTGTGTATATACAACTGGACTTTACTACGTCGTGGTTCTATATTGTGGTACCTGCTGAGACTTTGTGATTGCTGTGTATATACAACTGGACTCTACTACGTCGTGGTTCTTTATTGTGGATACCTGCTGGGACTTTGTGCTTGCTGTGTATATACAACTGGACTCTACTACGTCGTGGTGCTATATTGTGGTACCTGCTGAGACTTTGTGATTGCTGTGTATATACAACTGGACTTTACTACGTCGTGGTTCTATATTGTGGTACTTGCTGGGACTTTGTGCTTGCTGTGTATATACAACTGTACTCTACTACGTCGTGGTTCTATATTGTGATACCTGCTGGGACTTTGTGATTGCTGTGTATATACAACTGGACTTACTTACGTCGTGGTTCTATATTGTGATACCTGCTGGGACTTTGTGATTGCTGTGTATATACAACTGGACTTTACTACGTCGTGGTTCTATATTGTGGGACCTGCTGGGACTTTGTGATTGCTGTGTATATACAACTGTACTCTACTACGTCGTGGTGCTATATTGTGGTACCTGCTGGGACTTTGTGATTGCTGTGTATATACAACTGGACTCTACTACGTCGTGGTGCTATATTGTGGTACTTGCTGAGACTTTGTGATTGCTGTGTATATACAACTGGACTCTACTACATCGTGGTGCTATATTGTGGTACCTGCTGAGACTTTGTGATTGCTGTGTATATACAAATGGACTCTACTACATCGTGGTGCTATATTGTGGTACCTGCTGAGACTTTGTGATTGCTGTGTATATACAAATGGACTCTACTACATCGTGGTGCTATATTGTGGTACCTGCTGAGACTTTGTGATTGCTGTGTATATACAAATGGACTCTACTACATCGTGGTGCTATATTGTGGTACCTGCTGAGACTTTGTGATTGCTGTGTATATACAAATGGACTCTACTACGTCGTGATGCTATATTGTGGTACCTGCTGAGACTTTGTGATTGCTGTGTATATACAACTGGACTCTACTACGTCGTGGTGCTATATTGTGGTACTTGCTAGGACTTTGTGATTGCTGTGTATATACAACTGGACTCTACTACGTCGTGGTGCTATATTGTGGTACTTGCTGGGACTTTGTGATTGCTGTGTATATACAACTGGACTCTACTACGTCGTGGTGCTATATTGTGGTACCTGCTGAGACTTTGTGATTGCTGTGTATATACAACTGGACTCTACTACGTCGTGGTGCTATATTGTGGTACTTGCTGGGACTTTGTGATTGCTGTGTATATACAACTGGACTTTACTACGTCGTGGTGCTATATTGTGGTACTTGCTGGACTTTGTGATTGCTGTGTATATACAACTGGACTTCTACTACGTCGTGGTGCTTTATTGTGGATACCTGCTGGGACTTTGTGATTGCTGTGTATATACAACTGGACTTCTACTACGTCGTGGTGCTATATTGTGGTACCTGCTGGGACTTTGAGATTGCTGTGTATATACAACTGGACTCTACTACGTCGTGGTGCTATATTGTGGTACTTGCTGGGACTTTGTGATTGCTGTGTATATACAACTGGATTCTACTACGTCGTGGTGCTATATTGTGGTACCTTGCTGGGACTTTGTGATTGCTGTGTATATACAACTGGACTTCTACTACGTCGTGGTGCTATATTGTGGTACCTGCTGGGACTTTGTGATTGCTGTGTATATACAACTGGACTCTACTACGTCGTGGTGCTATATTGTGGTACCTGCTGGGACTTTGTGATTGCTGTGTATATACAAATGGACTCTACTACATCGTGGTGCTATATTGTGGTACCTGCTGGGACTTTGTGATTGCTGTGTATATACAAATGGACTCTACTACATCGTGGTGCTATATTGTGGTACCTGCTGAGACTTTGTGATTGCTGTGTATATACAAATGGACTCTACTACATCGTGGTGCTATATTGTGGTACCTGCTGAGACTTTGTGATTGCTGTGTATATACAAATGGACTCTACTACATCGTGGTGCTATATTGTGGTACCTGCTGAGACTTTGTGATTGCTGTGTATATACAACTGGACTCTACTACGTCGTGGTGCTATATTGTGGTACCTGCTGAGACTTTGTGATTGCTGTGTATATACAACTGGACTCTACTACGTCGTGGTGCTATATTGTGGTACTTGCTGGGACTTTGTGATTGCTGTGTATATACAACTGGACTTCTACTACGTCGTGGTGCTATATTGTGGTACTTGCTGGGACTTTGTGATTGCTGTGTATATACAACTGGACTTCTACTACGTCGTGGTGCTATATTGTGGTACCTGCTGGGACCTTTGTGATTGCTGTGTATATACAACTGGATTCTACTACGTCGTGGTGCTATATTGTGGTACTTGCTGGGACTTTGTGATTGCTGTGTATATACAACTGGATTCTACTACGTCGTGGTGCTATATTGTGGTACTTGCTGGGACTTTGTGATTGCTGTGTATATACAACTGGATTCTACTACGTCGTGGTGCTATATTGTGGTACTTGCTGGGACTTTGAGATTGCTGTGTATATACAACTGAATTCTACTACGTCGTGGTGCTATATTGTGGTACCTGCTGGGACTTTGTGATTGATGTGTATATACAACTGGATTCTACTACGTCGTGGTGCTATATTGTGGTACTTGCTGGGACTTTGAGATTGCTGTGTATATACAACTGGATTCTACTACGTCGTGGTGCTATATTGTGGTACTTGCTGGGACTTTGTGATTGCTGTGTATATACAACTGGATTCTACTACGTCGTGGTGCTATATTGTGGTACTTGCTGGGACTTTGAGATTGCTGTGTATATACAACTGAATTCTACTACGTCGTGGTGCTATATTGTGGTACCTGCTGGGACTTTGTGATTGCTGTGTATATACAAATGGACTCTACTACATCGTGGTGCTATATTGTTGTACCTGCTGGGACTTTGTGATTGCTGTGTATATACAAATGGACTCTACTACATCGTGGTGCTATATTGTGGTACCTGCTGAGACTTTGTGATTGCTGTGTATATACAAATGGACTCTACTACATCGTGGTGCTATATTGTGGTACCTGCTGAGACTTTGTGATTGCTGTGTATATACAAATGGACTCTACTACATCGTGGTGCTATATTGTGGTACCTGCTGAGACTTTGTGATTGCTGTGTATATACAAATGGACTCTACTACATCGTGGTGCTATATTGTGGTACCTGCTGAGACTTTGTGATTGCTGTGTATATACAAATGGACTCTACTACATCGTGGTGCTATATTGTGGTACTTGCTGGGACTTTGTGATTGCTGTGTATATACAACTGGATTCTACTACGTCGTGGTGCTATATTGTGGTACTTGCTGGGACTTTGAGATTGCTGTGTATATACAACTGAATTCTACTACGTCGTGGTGCTATATTGTGGTACCTGCTGGGACTTTGTGATTGCTGTGTATATACAACTGGATTCTACTACGTCGTGGTGCTATATTGTGGTACTTGCTGGGACTTTGAGATTGCTGTGTATATACAACTGCATTCTACTACGTCGTGGTGCTATATTGTGGTACTTGCTGGGACTTTGTGATTGCTGTGTATATACAACTGGACTCTACTACGTCGTGGTGCTATATTGTGGTACTTGCTGGGACTTTGAGATTGCTGTGTATATACAACTGACTCTACTACGTCGTGGTGCTATATTGTGGTACCTGCTGGGACTTTGTGATTGCTGTGTATATACAAATGGACTCTACTACATCGTGGTGCTATATTGTGGTACCTGCTGAGACTTTGTGATTGCTGTGTATATACAAATGGACTCTACTACATCGTGGTGCTATATTGTGGTACCTGCTGAGACTTTGTGATTGCTGTGTATATACAAATGGACTCTACTACATCGTGGTGCTATATTGTGGTACCTGCTGAGACTTTGTGATTGCTGTGTATATACAAATGGACTCTACTACATCGTGGTGCTATATTGTGGTACCTGCTGAGATTTGTGATTGCTGTGTATATACAAATGGACTCTACTACATCGTGGTGCTATATTGTGGTACCTGCTGAGACTTTGTGATTGCTGTGTATATACAAATGGACTCTACTACATCGTGGTGCTATATTGTGGTACCTGCTGAGACTTTGTGATTGCTGTGTATATACAAATGGACTCTACTACATCGTGGTGCTATATTGTGGTACCTGCTGAGACTTTGTGATTGCTGTGTATATACAAATGGACTCTACTACATCGTGGTGCTATATTGTGGTACCTGCTGAGACTTTGTGATTGCTGTGTATATACAAATGGACTCTACTACATCGTGGTGCTATATTGTGGTACCTGCTGAGACTTTGTGATTGCTGTGTATATACAAATGGACTCTACTACATCGTGGTGCTATATTGTGGTACCTGCTGAGACTTTGTGATTGCTGTGTATATACAAATGGACTCTACTACATCGTGGTGCTATATTGTGGTACCTGCTGAGACTTTGTGATTGCTGTGTATATACAAATGGACTCTACTACATCGTGGTGCTATATTGTGGTACCTGCTGAGACTTTGTGATTGCTGTGTATATACAAATGGACTCTACTACATCGTGGTGCTATATTGTGGTACCTGCTGAGACTTTGTGATTGCTGTGTATATACCAATGGACTCTACTACATCGTGGTGCTATATTGTGGTACCTGCTGAGACTTTGTGATGCTGTGTATATACAAATGGACTCTACTACATCGTGGTGCTATATTGTGGTACCTGCTGAGACTTTGTGATTGCTGTGTCTGGTCTCGCGTTCCGGGCTATTGGCCCCCGTCGGTGTTTTATAGACTGAACCTCTACGACCAAACATTCGATCCAAGATATTATTTCCACTAGATGTGGCTCTGCCATCAAAATACTCATGTTAGTGATCAGGATATGCTTTTTTGTTTCCAATATCTATACATATATGAAAACAAGTCGTATTTGGGAGTTTAAAGTAGATAAAACCCCGTTTTATGTATTTGCTTTTCTTGATGAGGTTGTATTTGTGAAATAAAAAATGATACATCGCGAATAAATATTCAGTAATTTATAATATAACAATTCGAGTTAGCAAACGACTGGTTACTGAAAACTACTGTTTATACCAGCAATCTAATATTTGAATTTATTGGGAATTGTAAAAACGTCTTTTATTCTTTAAATTATATTTTCACTATTTAAAAATATACAACTTTTTACTAATTCAAAGACATTTTAACCATTTAATATATCGATATCAAATAAATTAGAAGAAAATATGCGTTAAAAAGTAATACATTTTAAACAATCGTTTGTTCGAACCCACAAAATCGCCATTTTGTAATAAAAATATACTCCAAATATATTTTCACATACACATCAAAATTAATATTAATATTTAGCACACAATAAATAAAATTTTATTCAGTAATTATAAACAGAATGAGTGAATTTTGATGAAATAATTTAAAACTTTAATTATTTTGAAAAGCCTCTTTAAAAAAAAAAAGAAAAGAAATGTTAATTTTTGAAGGAAATTATTTTAAAATGGCAGACTTTCGTGAGCCATTTATGTTACCACTTCTAATAAAGGAATATTTTAGTCTCGCACTCTGAGAGAGAGCTATTTTAAAAAATATATATATCCATTCATTTTTCTTTCTTGTTAATTATCCATTCCTAGAACGCCATTTTGCTTTTTAAAATAACAGCGTTTAATTATGCTAATAGGGTTTTCATTAAACTAGCGTCTATTCGTGCTATGCTTCTACCCATTGCCTCTCTCTAATTATTGAGAGTGAAAAAAAACCTAATTAATATTCCATAAAGGCATCAAATTTTGAAAATCACTTTTTTTTTATCTATTGAAAAAATATACACGGAATTTTAATATATATATATTTATATATTGAAAATGGCATATCATGACTAGGTTCACATGAACATTTCTAGATTGCAGAGCGCCATGAACCACGCTGACGATACCTGTCGTTTGCGTTCTTGATTTATCAAGAAATTGGGTTGGCCAAATAACACGGAACAAGTTAAATAAAAGTCCATTCCACTAGATGACGCTCTGCCATCTAGAAATGTTCATGTGAACGTAGTCAGGGTATGCTTTTTTTATTTATAATTTCAACACCTGAATTTTTTATATTTTAATCGTTTTTTGACACACATATATATATTAAAAATAAAGAAGGCATCTCCTGCCCACAAGCACATGTGCTTTTTAGATGGCAGAGCGCCATCTAGTGGAGTAAAAATAAACTAAGCGTTTATTTAGCTTACTCCGAGATATTTGGCCAACCCAATTTCTTGATAAATCAAGAAAAGCCATCCACGAACATATCCTTATATCTATAAAAATGAAATGCGAAATCGATGTTTGTTATCGCATCACGCAAAATCTACTGACTCAATCATTATGGAATTTCGCATGTAGGTAGCTGAAGATTTCGTTTAACATATAGGCTAATCAAAAAACTACAAAGGTTAATGTACTTTTTTTAAAAATTATTTAACTGAAATGGATTAGTTCCCGCCTTTTGCCGCTTGGCGCCGCACTGGTCGCGACGATACATGAATTTGATTGGTTAAACTTATTTTGTTAGTTTCACGCTGCATTTTTCAAAAGGTAAGATTATATTCCTTAATTTTCTAGCATTTAAAAGTTTCTTACCCGTTTCAAATAATATTTTTCTAAAATAATTTGTGCGGACAGGATCTTTTAAAATGAAAGAAGGTGGAATTATGTTTGCGGCGAGACACTGGTGATTAAAATGTAAGTGTAATTTCCAACTGTTGATAGAAAGTCTAAGCCTTTCCATTGTTCTGGCTAGGCGAAGCGCGTCGGTACCAAAACTGGTTAAAATCGTTTTGAAAATAGTAAGATTATATATATTTATTTAATTATTTCTATTATTTATTATTTATTTATTTATTTCTAAATTAATTGATACTACATTTTTTTTTTAAAATAAGGTATACTGTTTTATTCTCATAAGGGGAATATTCATATTATATTATATATTCATGTAATCATTTACGATTTAGAGCAGTGTATTCTATATTTTTTTTCTTTTTCATATTTATTGCAAAAATTATGTTTTCCTGTATAGCTTGCTACATATATTTTACTATATATGTTTGTTCCATGCAATCGTTTTACACTTATTAACATTTATATTATAAGAAGCTTCTATGCATTTTTAATAACTGCTTTTTTTAGGGGTAGGCTCAATTTTTTGTTTTGCTGTCATTTGTATAGGTAGGATTTATATTTATCTGCTTCATATTATATAGCTGCTCATATTCTATATTTTTTTATTTTTCATATTTATTGAAAAAAATTATGTTTTTGCTGTATAGCTTGCTACATATATTTTACTATATATATTTGTGGAGTGTTCCCAGTTAAGGGTATATTTGGTAGGCGGCGCTGTACGTTGCCACCGCCGTACCTTCGAGGCGTTTAACACGAGTTAAAAATACAATTTCGGTGAAATACTTTGAATTTTACCAATTTAAATATATTAATTTAAAATATAATTTTAAAAAAGATTTAACAATTAAAAAAAATATATAAAAAATATTAAACTAATTTTTCTAAATACGAACATATTTTTTTTATTATCTAGAACTAACCTAATTCAACTTATCTAAAACTAACCTTATTTAGCGATTAAACTAACCTAATATAACCTATCTGAATCTCACCGATTTTAATTAATGAAACTAACCTTTTTATAACACACCTTAAACTAACCTAATTTATAAGCCGTCTGAAACTAACCTATTTTACCTATTAGAATATAATATAACGTCATGTTATTAAAAATGTATTAAGATTATTTTTTACAAAGTTTATTAATCACATCTTATACAATATTTGTAAAATAAATATAAAACTTGTGTATAAATATACGACTTGAAAATATGCCACTTAAAATATTTTAATCTAAACTATACAGATATTTTTTATAGAGATAC
The DNA here is from genome assembly GCA_030710605.1 of Cordylochernes scorpioides. Lineage (NCBI taxonomy): Eukaryota > Metazoa > Arthropoda > Arachnida > Pseudoscorpiones > Chernetidae > Cordylochernes > Cordylochernes scorpioides. The sequence continues at coordinate 26,843,582 of CP092867.1, forward strand.
ATAAAAAATACATAATTGAATAGATACAAAAGTGTGAACGAGAAAGTCGATTTTTTAAAAATGTTATTATTTAATATAAACGTATTTTAATTTATTTTGAAATTAAATAGGTAGTGTAAAAGTGTATATGAGGTTAGATTCAAATAATTATATTACAAATTAATTATATTACAAACAGTTGGGGCCTCTATTCATTCATGAGTAAACCTCGCTCGAACACTACCCAGGCGAAGCCGGGTCCAGTCGGGTAAAACCCGGGCGTTGCCCGGGCCATTCGGCTAGTATATATATATATTGAAAATAGAGCAACCCATATTTGAATCATTAGATAATAAAAATACATATATTGGTTTGAATAAAATATTTATTTGCCAATATTTCGGTTGGCTGAACGTCAACCTTTATCAAAGCTTTACATTTTTGTATGAAAAAAACTCAGCGCCGCTTAGTGTTATAATATCACAGTTGAATTATAATTAAAAATATGTCAACTGTGATATTATAACACTATGCGGCGCTGAGTTTTTTTATACAAAAATGTAATGCTTTGATAAAGGTTGGCGTTCAGCCAACCGAAATATTGGCAAATAAATATTTTATTAAATCCAATATATGCTTTTTCATTATCTAATATATAAATCTTATATAATATTTAAAATGCCTCACATTTTTGAAAATTAACTTCAAATATAATATATATATGTGATAACCGAGGGTCTCTCGCTGTGGTGTGGTAACCGAGAGGGGCAAACCTGTTGTAACCGAAAGAGACAGCCAGGGCGTGGAGAGTTTTCCAGTACCTCTCTGCACCTTGGAAGACCTTTAACAGTTCTCACAGAGTACAGGCAGTCGTGGTCGAGGCAGAGTGGAAAGCTTAGGAATGTCCACACAAAAATCGAAGAGACACAGTTGTAGTAGGAATTTCCGTGAACAGATAAAAGTCGAACTAGGAGCGAATGATGGAGATAAAACAGTTCTTACTGGTCTACATGGTGGATGAGATGGACCTTGGTGACAGCCGACGTGGGCTCCCGCTGATGGTGAAGTGACTATTTTTCGGCTAGGGCGGAGGTCTTATATATCTTTGCCGAGAGAAGAATGCGGATGCAACAAGAGCGGGTGCGGAAGCGATATTGTACACTCTGTCAATGGCCTGATGGCAACGACCTGACAATTTCCTAGGCCTCGTTGGACTTCTATTTCAAACTCTTGCTTTTAGCTCAACTCTCAATCTATTACAGAGTTTTATTTATTTATCCTCAGTTTGTACAAAGTACATTACATATGTTGATGTAATGGTACATGTCAATCATTCGTATATTTATTTAGAGATGTGTTTCTATTATACAACATGAAAATATTGTTATATTATATACAATATGGGGTTGTAGGTTTAAATTACCATATATATATTTTTTGCTTATCCCTAGTACACGTGGTACAGGCCATGATAATCATGGTGGGTAGTTAGCGACTGCTTTTTTACTGTAAGCGCACCACATGTCTACACATGAGAAAAGTAGTTCGACTTTGCACTTACAAATGCTAGAGCCCGGTTTGGTTACTTGCACTCGCTGGTGGGGTTGGACTTTTGCAAGAATCGGGGGCCATTGGAGCATTTTTTTTTAAACAGAAAAAAAGTGTCCAATGCGGGAATCGAACCCGGGTACTAGTGATCGAAAACCAAACGGTTTAACCAGCCTTCCACCGACCCCATATATAAATTTTATATATGATAAAATGGAAAGAAATTCACTTAATAGTATATTAATATTTATTATTACTATTTCTTAGAGGACAGTAGAATTACATGCAAATATTTGCATTGGAAATGCTCTTTATTAAACAATTTAAACAAAGTTATTTTCGCATAGTTTGAACATAAAACAATTCCTACGTTCCTAACTACGGTTAAAAATCAGATGTTTTGGAATATTTATACAAAAGGCCAACCTGTATACCATGCTTTCGAGATTTAGCCCTCATCAGTACAGGGGCGGCTTCGATTTCATAACATCCTACCAGAGAGGTTATAAAATCGGTCGAATTTACCGAACAGGTGTTTGAGCTGGTGAAGTGGCAAAGGCCAATTTTCAGGCAAGAATACAACATAACGTTGTGAGAAGATTATATTCATGTACCTACTATTGTATTGATTTCGGTTTGAAATATACCCTGTATTTTCTACCAATCCAATACAATAGTAGAGCGGTCTAGAGATTAATTTGGCGAAACCGCTGAGAGGGTTCACTACTGATGAGCCAAGCACTTTCTTTCAATAACTTATAGCATTGCAGTAAGATCTGTAGCGATAATATTTGATGATATTATTGAAAAAAACACATTGTCAGTAAATTAATTTGTTACAAATTTTATCAATAAATGGCAATTATATTTATAAATAAACTAATATCGAAAAATATCTCAAGTTTAGAATATACAGAGAGCTTTCGAATTGATTTCATTTTGATACTAACACTTACGCTTTATAAACAATTAATATTTTACTATCCCCCCCTTCAACGTGAAGAAAAGCTATAAAAATATTGATATTCCATCCTTACAACTTGGTAAACGTAATAAAAGAGGATTAAGAAGAAGAAAGCTATTAGAAAATTTTTAATAAAACTTTACAACCCTCGGCTTAATTAGTCCATACACAATTTTTCGAAACCAATAAAGTCAACCACCCCCTCAGTCTCTCGAGTGATTCTATCAAATTTATGGTATTGGGTATCCCCTTCTAACTCACTCTTAGTAAATTATTCTATTCTCTAATTATATGGTTGCTCCTGAAGATAAAGGTTGTCTGGCTAGCATTCATATTTCTGTGATAAATAGACACTTTGGCCAGTTAGTTTATTAAAATCATAGAAGATAGAGGTTGTCTCTGGACAGCATTCGTTGTCATTGAAGTAACAGCCATTTCAGCCCGTGTAGAGTCTTTAATAAAACCTCTATTGACCGAAGTATCTCTTATATTTTAATAACAATGATTCAAAATGTTAAAAATTGTGTTAAATATTGTAAAGAAAGAGGTTGCCTGGACGGCATTCATATTTCAATGAAAAATGACAATTCGGTCAGTTGGAGTTTTTTTATTTTCTCAACTATTTTAACGCCTTGCCAAATGCTTTACTTATATTTATTTCTCCTGACGAAGACAAAGTAATTTTGTCGAAACGTTGAGAAAATAAAAAATATATAACTGGTCGAAGTGTCTATTTTTCACAGAAATATATTGTTACTGGTTAGGTTTGGTTGATTTCATACAGACTTCATTAAATTTGTAACGTTTCCATATTGAATTTTAAATCAAATCATAAATATAATAAATAAATAGATATGTTATAATGATTAGGTTACATCTTGCCCAGAAGTCCAACCCCTCCTCTACGTGGCGGGCTGGAGAAGCAGCACAAGTAAGGGATTGCCCTGTAGGACGAAGTACGGTGTCGTGAGCCCCGAGCCGCTACGTTAACCGTGAACAGGGAACTCTGAAATATGGCTGACTAACGGGGCAATGGCAACCCCCTTTCCATGGAGCAACATAATAAGAACAAGACACCACTAGGTTACATAAAATACAAAATACAAACATACAGGTATAGAGTAGTAAATGTATTACAATAATATTTTGCTTATCCTTAGTACAAGTGGTAGAGACCATTATAATCATGGTGGGTAGAAGTAGGCGAAATCTTTTACTGTAAGTACACCACATGTCTACACAAGTTAAAAGCAGTTCGAATTTGAACTTACAAATGTACCAGAGCTCCGTTTGGTTACTTGCATTCGCTGGTAGGGTAGGACTTTTAGAAAATTTAGGGTCCATTGGAGCATCTTTTTTTTTTAAATCAGTAAAAGTGCCCAATACTGGATTCGATCACGGGTCATAGTGGTCAAAATCCAACGGTTTAGAGCATCCTTCCACCTACTCCATATTCCAATCATAAAGACGAGAAATTACATTTATTAAAAAGATGAATTTGATATCTAGAGAGGCAACCATCAAATTGAAATATTTATTTAACGTATGAAAAATATTATGATGCAGTATAATCCAATATTAATTACCAGGTGGTTGTGTAAACAAGGTAAAATACACCGCAGGTCCTCTTCCTGATCCGTTCAATTAGCACCGAGAGAAAAATGTAAAATAAAGAATTGAAAAAGATGATGTCCCATACAGTTTAACCATGTGGGGTTTAGTGCCTCAGAACCAATTATAACCAATTGGCAAACAGTGCTGTTTATTAAGGATTAATTAATTCCCTTAATTAGGTTTGTCCTGGATAAAATAATAGGATGGTTTTTTTATTAAATTAACCTAGGTCTCTATAATATTGATTGATGATTAGGTGTGTGATGATAAAGAGTGGGGTTCAGCGTTTCTCTTTTGTCAATTTTGCTATTAGCTGAATATTATTGATTGGCTGATGGTTCTAGAAGGATAGTGCTGGTTTAATTTAAATATTCCACTTTCTTTTATCTCAGTTGAAAGTGAACAATTCCAGATATTTCTACGATGAAATATTCTTGTGATTTGCATAACATTTTTAGTATTACCCTGAAGATAGAGGTAGCCTGGCCGGCATTCATATTTCTATGAAAAATAGACACTTCGGCCAGTTATTATAACCACCGTATCAAAGATTTCAATATCATTCCCCCGAGAGAACAATTTTTAACACCTTGCCAAATGCTTCATTTTTTATTTACTTCTCCTGACGAAGACAAAAGTTTTTTTTTGTCGAAACGTTGAGAAAATAAAAAACTCTAACTGGCCGAAGTGTCTTTTTATAGAAATACTTTTAGTATTGTTTATGCTAATTGACATCTCGGCCTATTTATCGCAGGTTTGTTGGTTTGTTAGTAGGATAGCGGTTATTGGATAGGACAGGCCGGCGTGAACTGCTGATGTACATATATTCTTATCTCTTTGTCCTTCTTTTATTGATTTATACTTTTAGGTAATAAAGGATCTTTCTCTTCTTCAACGAATATATAATTTTTCCCAAAAATCTTCATTAACTTTACTTTTAACTGTATTTTTTTGAGGGATGATTTTATGATGAGAAAACTGATTTGTAAAATAACACCGCATATTCCTTTTTTTTAAAACGTTGTTATCAAAATAATATTATTGATTATGTGTTTGATTGACGTTTATGTATTGATATCTGGTTTATTCTAATTATATATATACTTATCTCCAATGGGCGCTTCTCCCGTCAAAATAAACGTCAGAATCTTACGCCATCTATTGACCGTCGCCGCAACTAGCGGCATCGGGTCGGTGACAAAGCCACAAACACCAACTTTGGCAAACTGATAAGCGTCCACCTAGAGACCATGGTTTCGGGCTAATGACCCTCGTAAGTCTAGGGCGGACTTTATTTTCCATCTATATATTTAAATATATATATATATTTTAGAAATTCGTTCTTTAACTGAATATTATAGATGGAGGAATCTGTGATGATGGTTGGTTTGTAACTTGACTTATTTTGTCAACGTTTCAACAGAAAGACGCTATATTCAACCTTAATCCTGTAGTAAGTCTCTATGGCCCTAAATATCCAGATATATTAAATTATATATATTTTTTGCACGAAACATTCGCCTGGATGATAATTTTTTCTCTTAAGTTATATTATATAAGGAATTATATATATATTATTTTTGGCATTAAATGAATATTACTGATTGTGTCCATTCTGTGAGGACATGGAGTTTATTCTAAATATTATTTCATTTTTATTATCTTTCTCTTTAACTGAATATTATTGATAATTGAATATAGTCTTGATTTATTTTTGTTAAAGTTTCAAGTTAATAAATATTATTGATTTATGATATTAGAAGATATATTGTAGCTTAAAACGTGAATCATGAGGAGATGAAATTCACAAGATGGAAAATAATTGACAGTTTCACATGGTTGACACAGCCTGGCAAGTTGAAAATTTCTATTTAGAAAACATTAAAACTTTTATCCATGAATGTTTCTTTAACAAATAAAACAAACCTTCTGATTTAAATAATGGAATTCTGTGATGATGGCCGATTAGCCCAATTTTGAAGGTTGTTATGGGAACAAGATCTTTGATGATATCAACCAAATACAATTATTCAGTCATCTCATCATTTTATCAAATTCAACAAGTCATAAAGCGTACAAGCGTTATGAATAAATCTTTGACTATTCTGAATACAGTTTGGGGAATCCGGATTAAGATAATAGGTAGAATTCAATCAAACCTTTATTGGAACTTTTGTATTGGATGGGACTGTTTACGATATTAAATGTAGCATAGATATATATGGGCGTGTGTTGATTTTAATTCAATTATAATTTCAATTGTCACCTATCGAGAACATTCGTATATATTTAAATAAAAAGGCATATATTGGATAAAATTAATTTAAATTATTTAATTTATTATTAAAATATTTTTAATAAAATTAATTTGATCCAATTTTTTTTTTATTTAAAATTTATCAATGGATTGCTCTATTTTCAAACTCGTATATATCTATATTTTTTGTAAATATGTTTCCTATGATATGTACTCATTAACAAAACATGAGCGATTAGAAAGTATTTGATGACGCGCTGGTCGTCTGTTTTTTTTTTTTTTTGTGAAGGAGACAGAGGCAATTTGGCTCACACTTGTTTATCTTGTGTGTTTTCAATAAAGGTCACTGTGTATCAAATATCATGCTAAAAGGTGAAACTTCCTCAAGTTTTTCTATAAATAGTGAAGCGATGCAGCAAAGAATTAGAAGGGAAGAAATCGGCAAGCCAAGAGAAGAAGGTATGCAGGGGCCCCTTCCAGGAAGTGTTGATTGACAAATTGCAGAGGAGGGGGCGGCAGACAGGGCTGGTGTCGTCGTGAAGGAAGCCGGCCGGCCTGCCGGGGATTTGTGTGCCGAGAAGACATGGCAGTCTGGGGAGAGAATTCTGTCTGGTGACAACGGGACCTGCAGCAAGGAGAACGGCGGTGACGACAGACGCGGCAAGTTGGCTACGAGGAAGTGAGCTCCGAGACTGTGTGGATTAACAAGAGGAGGACGGTGCGGATTAACAAGAGGAGGACGGTGCAAAGAAGGACGAGGAGGAACCTACCTGGGGCGGCAATGAAGGCAAGTCAATCTCCTATGTATAGTTATTAATATCCCTTTTAAAGTTCTGCGAATAAATCTATAGTACTAAGCTGTATCCAAAACGAACCCACATTGTCTTCTCAGAAACCTTGCACGCAAACATCAACGGCTGAGAAGAGTCGTAACAATATTATCAAATGTTATATCGACAGACTTCACTGCAATGAGATAAATTATTAGATGAGAGGCTTTGGTTCATTAATGATGAACTCTCTCAGCGAATTCGACAAATTGATCTCCAGATCGCAATTGTATTGGATTGTTTTTCTAATATACCTATAAGATTATGTCCATAGATTTTCTAAACACTCCTAAGCTTCATTATCTAGTAATTGCTGGGTATATAAGGGTTCACCACTAATAAGCAAAACCCTTATAATGTTGATCATTGAAGTAAGATCTCTGTAGAGGTAATATTTAATAATAAATATCATAAAAAACATTAAGTAACAATATCGGGCTTCTAGAGAGAAGTTTCTTTACAAAATCTTTAATCTCTAGCTATCGAATGCCCTTCGAAGGGCGTTGGTACCCGAAAGATAGAGATTTTGAAAAGAAATTTATCTTTGAAGCCTGATATTTTTTTATTAATATTGGTACAAAGAATTATTTTGTTGAATTATAAAAGAAACTTTGACCAGTAAATCTTTTTATTACCTCGACGTTTCGACAAAAAGCTTTTGTCCTCGTCAGAAGCAAACAAAAATTAAAATTTTGGAATATCACGTGAGAACGCCCTTAGAGCCTTATAATAATTTTAACACCTTGCCAAATGTTTCAATTTTTGTTTGCTCCTGACGAGGACAAAGATTTTTGTCGAAAGGCCGAGGTAATAAAAATATTTACTGGCCGAAGTATCTTTATTTTCAAGAAATATGAATGCCGGCCAGGCAACCTCTATCTTTAAGATATAAAAGAAACATTATAGAATGAATAATTATAAAAACAAAGATAATCGAGTGGATCCACCGATATAAAGTGGACTGCTTGATCCCATGTAGTACGCCTGTAATCGAAGCTTCATCTTACAACACCATTACATCTACATCTAGCCTGTGGAAACTGATGAATGCTGCTGAACATACCCACCTCTGGTAGATCTCTTATACACTAATATACAAAACATAAGAAAGTTTTACCTTTTAGCATGTATATATGGGGTTCAGACAATAACTCTGAAAGATATTAAAGTGACCTTTATTGAAGGCACACGAGATAACCAAGTGTGAACAAAATTGCCTCTGTCTCCCTAAAAATAATAATAAGGCGACTGGCGACATTAAAATATAATACTTGCTAAGTTTTGTCATGAGTGTATTTCCAATTATTTCCAAAGCGCTATATCCCGCAGGGAATACTTGCGCCAAACAAAGAGAAAAGTTTATTTACATAGGTCATTTACATTATTCAACGCATGAAAACATTAGAGATCCAGATTTTGTAGAAATGAGTGTATTTGAAAGGTTGTAAATATTTGTGGCATTTTTCAAATGTTTTTTAAAATTCATGTTATATTTTTAATTTTAAGGAGTCCATGCATCACCAGACCAGGTTATTAATTTTTTCGCAAAGGGTTTCCACGCCAGTGTATTTGAATTCAGGCTTCTGTGGGAATGACTAGATAACCCTTGAGCGTTTCAGGAGTTACTCGGTGTACTGGTTGCAGGCCTGACCATTCTGTCTTCACTTAGTCGACCAGATTAAAGGCATTTTTCTAGGCAAGCGAGGAATAAATATTAGTTAAACAGCTAGCTGGGAGTATGACGTGTAAACATAATATGTCAATACTACTTACTAATAACCAATCTTAGGGAGTAATATAATTGTCTAATTCGGAAATTTTGGGTAAGTAACCATGTGTCCAAAAATGTCAGGAGGAAAAATTTAGTGACTTTCTGTAAGAAGCGAGAATATTGCATCGGGCAATGTAGACTAACACTTAACTTTAAATACCTATATAACTCTTATGTTCCTTAAAAGCCACATTTACTAGAGGATTCATTATATTTGTTTTTCTATATTTACATTTCTCACAAAAGTCCGAGTTTAATGGCCTTCTGAAAGAAGTGAGAATATAAATAAGACAATGTGTAATAACGAGGCTTTGATTTTTTTTTATTTTAAAAACCTATTTTTGAATTATATTCCTTACACGCCATATATACTGAATGATATATTGTATTTGCATATATTCATCTCACAGAAGTCCAAATCTAATAACCTTTTGCAAGAATGGAGAACGTTGCATCTGCCAACGTGAACTAACGAGACATAATTTTGATTTGCATACCTATATCACTCTTTAACACGTCATATATATACCTTACATGTTATATTTAGTAAATAATTATTCATATTTGCATATTTTCATTTCACAATGGGCCTAGTTCAATGAACTGCAAGATGTGTGAGAAAGTTGCATAAAGCAACATTGATTAAAGAGGCATTCTAAATTATATTATAATTAATGAATTATTAATATTTGACCGAATCAAACGATGAATACTTTCTGTAACAAAATTGAAAATACCAAGGTCTCTCTATCTTCATAAAAAGGTTTTTCGTTATAAAAGCTTTTCCATTGTGTCTCCCCTTTGTTAGAAAATATACAATATATAAACTAATATTTGCATAAATTCCCTGATATGTTTTAAATCTATTCATATTAATATATATATATGAATATTTGATGAATAAATTTTGAATAATTTCCATGTTTATATAAAATAATTATTACATATATAATTTATCTTCAAAAATAATCTTACACTTTCTTCTAATATATTGCCTTTCGAGGTTAAAAAACAACATTTATCTTTAATACATAAGTGATTGTTTCCCTCTGATATAATCCCAAAAGATCTTTGTTCCACATCACAAGAATTAATATCCAATTAGTGGCCAAATTAGAAGAAATTCTATCTTTGGACTATACCAAACAATCCTTTGGTCCCAAATATACTAATAAGACTAATTACAAACTATTCCTTGATATATATCGTCTGAATTTATTTATTATGAGATCTTAAATATATATATATTTATTTCATACTTTCACACAAGTTTATTGTTTCATATATTTATATATATATATTAGATAATAAAAAGGCATATATTGGATTTAATAAAATATTTATTTTGTCAATATTTTGGCTGGCTGAATGCCAACCTTTATCGAGGCATTACATTTTTGTTTACTTTATATACGAGGTATACAAAAATGTAATGCTTCGATAAAGTTTGGCGTTCAGCCAACCGTAATATTGGCAAATAAATCTTTTATTCAATTCAATATATGTCTTTTTAGTATCTAATGAATTAAATATGGATTTCTCTATTTACATATATATATATATATATATATATATATATATATACTAGCGGATGTGTACCCGGCTTCGCCCGGGTTTTATCCGAGTGAAAGTTTGCCTAACGAATATTATATATTATGAAGTATAATAAACAATGTTAAAGATTAGTTTTAATTATTAATCAAGATTGTGTGTAAATATGTGAGAAAGATGTAATATCGTTGTTGTTTTCTTGGCCGACTGTTTTACATATGGTGTTATCTTAAAATTGCTTGTTTTGAATATTTTTTTAGATTGAGTTGAATGAATTGCTGATTTTTTTTTTATTTATATATAAATAAAATTAACTCTGTTGAATTTTTTTGTATTTTATCGATAACAGCGAAGTTACGCATGTTAAAGTTAGGAAAAATATTTTGATGTTAAGCAAAACCTGCTCCATCTCGTTTTACATAAATGTTGAAAATTTGGTCGAAATTGATGCATTCTAACGAAAGTGTTTTTAGTGAACAACACTTATGAAATTTGCATTTTATTAATATAGATTCTGACCAAAATCTATCTGTGAACTTCACACAGTGAACTTCACACAGACAGAATAAGGCAATTATATAAGTAGATTTACTCTTCTTTGTTGGCTTTTTATCTTACATTCATTCTTCATTGTTGGCTTTTTATATTACATTTACTATTCATTGTTGGCTTTTTATCTTACATTCACTCTTCATTGTTGGCTTTTTATCTTACATTCATTCTTCATTGTTGGCTTTTTATATTACATTCACTCTTCATTGTTGGCTTTTTATCTTACATTCATTCTTCATTGTTGGCTTTTTATATTACATTTACTCTTCATTGTTGGCTTTTTATCTTACATTCACTCTTCATTGTTGGCTTTTTATATTATAGTTTTAGATTGAGATTATTAGCTAGTATGTAAAAAAATTAACTCTGTTGAAATTTAATTTTGTATTTATATATAAATAAAATTAACTCTGTTGATTTTTTTTGTATTTAATCGATAACAGCGAAGTTACGCATGTTAATGTTAGGAAATATATTTTGATGTTAAGCAAAACCTGCTCCATCTCGTTTTACATAAATGTTGAAAATTTGGTTGAAATTGATGCATTGCAACGAAAGTTTTTAGCGAACACCACTTATGAAATTTCCATTTTATTAATATAGATATATATTACAATATAATGCTGCTTATGATTGTAGAACGACATTTGAAAATTATCCCGCATGTGTTTCTTTTGAACGAAAAATCGAAATTTATTTTAAGGAGAAATAACGATTATTTCTAACCTTAGGGATGAAGTATGAAAGGATAATTTGTGAAGAGTAATGATAAACGGAAAAATAGAGACCAGGGATGTAAATCGAACCCACAGTGTTCCGCTTACGGGGCAGATGTCATGTTCACTAGGCTACCCTGAATATATATATATAATCAAAAAGTTATCATTATGAAATACACATCTAGAAAATATTTTAAACTATGTTAACCATATATACGAGTACCATACTCGTATATACACCCACACATGGACAAAATTGTAATCGGTTGTCTATATTATTTAAGGAGTGAGAGGTAATTTTGTTTACACTTGTTTATCACTGTTTATCGAATATCTTTCAAAGTTATTTCTAAATTTCGATATACATGTGTTCAAATGTACAAACTAAGATTTGTCCATGAGTGTATATGTCATATAGTAAGAAACATAACGAGAAACTGTACCTTCTAACGAAGTTTTGAGCAAATGTACAATGTATATAAACAGAGATAGAATTTTAAATTTGAAATAAGTTAAGCCCCGTCAAGCTAGGTTGTCTATTACAATATCTTGCCTTCTTGCAGAAAGATGATTCATTCCCCGATTCTGGAGATTCAGGTATCATTACGCAGTCCCCCTTAAAAACGCCGTCTCCACGCCAGTCTTACCTTTTCTGGACTTCTATCTACTCCTTGTAATTGATTGTTCTGAATTCCTTCCTCCTTCGTGAGTCTTTTTCGATATTATGCCTTTTTATATTTTAATTCAAGGTGTGTCTATAACATTAGAGATGATAAAGAAAAATAATTCTGGATTCTCTACATCAAATTTACCAGGAAACAGGTCTAAAAGCCCCAGTAACCAAATGTACTTGGCCAGTTTAATTCAAATATTATATATAAACCTAGAGTGAATTTTAAAGAATTAAAATATACGATAATAATAAATACTGAAATAATATTGTTACAAAGGAATTTTTTCATTAGAATGATAAAAATACTAAACATAAACTTTTAAATTAAACATGCTGAGATCTGATGCGTGCAAGTGACCAAACGGTGTTTCGGCCGCGTGAAATATCTCGCAATTTGTGGAAATGTTGTTGTTTTTGAGGTAGTTTAAAAATATATCTTGTATTTTAGTTAATTTTCAGATATTAGTTATTTCAAATATGGCATTATTTGACAAAAAAAGAGGCTAGATAATGTGTTTCTGACGCTAAGGTTTGAAAATATTTAATATGAAACTTCAATTTCGGATATATAGATTCAATGGCTTTTGGGAAGCACGCAACGATAACGGCTCATACTCATAGCGACTTTTAAAGGTAAAAATATGTTGAAAGAGGAGGAAACCTTTTAAATATATACATGTCGTACCACAAGGACTAGCAGTCATGGGGCCAAGTAGTGTCAAGCGTCTATGTGTAATACAAAGTACGAGGCATGTTGGATGTCACCTAAGAGAGACCAGCAACCGAAGACACTGCAAGGACCAAGAAACTGTCGTATGCAAGAGTGAGCGAGATTATCTGTTGTTTTCCAACAGTGGTATCGTCAAACTAACTAACGACTTATAGAAATTCCCTGGTAGGAAATGACGTAATTCCGAAGAATTTGGACCTCGCCTTGCCTGGGTGCAGCTCTCTCAATAAAACTTTATTGTTTTATTTGTGATTACATGATTTCGCCAAGCTAATGTGTTGTAGTTTATCTACATTATATTTGGGGGGGGGCTGTTACACTATTTATAATTATGATATATGGTACATATGAAAATCTAGTGTATATTGACCACATATATTACTAGATATATGTAGTAATAAAATTCAAGGTAATATATATACGTTATATTTTCATGTAACATAATTATAAATAGTGTTACAGTCCCAAAGTGTATATAAGATTCAATGCACCAGCTTTGTCTATGACCTAATCTTAAACAAGACAATAAAGTTCCTAAAAAGTGTTACCCAGCGACCTAGACAAAGCGAGAGTCCAGTCCTAAGTGATAAACGTTGAGATGGCGATGGAAAAACCTAGATTGTCACGTGGCATCCTACCCAGAGGATCTCGGGAAGGGGTATACAAATCATTTAATCAGTCAGTTGACGCCTCCTTACACTCATCTCCTTACATACTCCTGGATATCGCCTCGTCTCTGCCTCTGACCTTCCTTAGGTTCCACCTAGCCTGCCTCGTCATTTGTGTTAGAAACCCAGACGCTGTAGCCACTTGGACCTCCGACTGCTGGTGCTTGTGGTATGACATATATATATACACAAACATTACCCCATTCTACCATGGGTCTTGTACGACGGCCGGATCAATGCTTCATTAAAATTATATCTTAAGCTAAATAATAACGCTTAGATGTTTAATACATCGCACAAGCAAAAGAAAATTATCAAAATAATCAAACCTAAAAATGTGTGAATATAGAAATGTCAAACTATTCTCAAGTCGCTTAAATTTTCCATTCAGCCATGGTTTCATTCAATGGTCTCTCATGGGAGATTCTACTGTATAAAGAATTAACAAGTATCTTGAATAATTCAATTTTTCTAGAAATTCTTCGCTAGCTACCTTGTAAGTCAACCAACCCAATATTTCAGCGACGTCAGCAAGGTGTCCCAGTTGAGTAAGAATTAATCTCTTTCTGTCGTCATGCAATCGTTTGGCAAACAAATCTAATTATCTCGCCACACTGGCGCTAATTGAAACCTTGCATGTTCTCGTCTGCGGGAATATTCATAGAACACGTGATTGGCATTTAATGGCGTTTGGTTTGTTTTAGATTCTACCTAGCGTTGAATATCTAACACCTTTCTTTGCTATTTTATCGTCTGCATTTAAAATAGGCTAGAACGTTTAGTAACAGCTTCTGATTTGGTAGGAAACCTCTTACCTTTTAAACCAGGGTTCGTTATTTTATAAATGTAATTTGATATAAGATATACCTTGTATTTTATTACGTTATTTTAAAATTATATCGGCTTATTATGCACTTTTTTACGAGGTGTTTCTACTTTTATTAAGATATCGTACACCAGCGGAGAAACATCATAACTAAGAATAATAATTATCACAGGAATGAAAATTACGCAAAGTAATTGTCTAGGTGTGTAGCATATTTATTTGATTATAATTTAGGTCATTGGTTAAATAATGAGATATTGTATATAGAACACCAAATAAAATGTGAAATGGTGTAACATTAATATACACTGTAGTCACCACAATCATCAATGCGAACATGTAAATGTGAATGTACAGGTGCTGTACAATGTGATATTGTAGAAAAAAGTTAAATACTTGTTGTTACACTTGATCGGTTAAGTCATCAACGGCTGGGTTGTGGATGACGCTGGATTTGTCGCACCAAAAATGTCCCATATAAGTTCGATGGGAGAAAGATATGATGATATTTCAGAGCTTTATTCTAATGTTTCTTCTTTAACAAATAAGAATTATAATATTTATATTCAATTATACTAAATAAATATATACGGCGGCAAAAAGATTTGCTTATCACGCGTCAATATTTCACTTTCAAAATATTTCCGAAACTTTCTCCTTATATGTGTAGTTTTAATGCTCTTAATATTAGCTGGTATTGAACAAAATCCAGGCCCTAAGATGTCCAAAGAAACGACGTTGGAAACAAGCTTAGATAGGGATAAAGAGATCAAAGATCTGATAAATGCACTCACCAAAAGGCTGGATAACTGGGGTGAGAGGCTGGAATCCCGTCTTTCGGCAATCGACGATAGAGTAGAAAATATAAATCAAAGACTGCAACAATTAGAGGAATCTTCTGCCGTTACAAAGGCAGCACTCTCTCAAAACTCCAAAAAAATAAAAGACTTAGAAGACCAGCTTGAATACTTGGATGCAAAGAGCAGAGAAAGGAACCTTATTTTTTACGGAATAGAACAAGATAATAACGAGGACTGCCGAGAACGGATACGGAGGGTTATCGAAGAAAATATGCGGACAACGGAGAAGATAAACATCACGCGATGCCACCGAGTATCCAGAAAACCTGGTGCACCGATCCTGGTTGAAGTCCCAGAACCAAAACGATAGAACAACTCTATTCAAAGCTGCTTTCAATCTAAGAGGAACTAATATATCACTATCGAAGGACTATAGTATGAAGATGAGAGAACAACGACGCGTTCTGAATGTCAAAAGAAGAGAACTCGTCGAAAAAGGTACTCTAGCTAAGCTAAGGGACAATAAGTTAAAAATTAATGGCATAGCATATAAGGTCTGTGATGGACAAATTGTAGATGCCAATGGACATTCATTGTAGCAGGCAGATAGGAAACAATCACTTGTAAATAGTCAACCCATTGATAAACAGATCTCTAATACAGTGTCCATACAGCCACTTTATGATAAAACACTCACGGCTAAAACTTCTAAAATTAAAAACTCAAAGGTTACGGAAAATATATCAGATAGAAATACAACTAAAATTAGGTATACACATACGAAAAACTGTGAATCGGCAATAAAAGACAAACAAGTAACCCAGGCCAAACATATAGATACTAAAATTAAAATATTACAATGGAATATAAATGGATTCAATAGAATAACATCAATATTTCCACTCGTTGAATACCTAAAAAAATACGAACTTTTTGCACTAAATGAAACATGGTCACTGATGTTATTGAATTATTAACTGATGAATATTACATAATTCAAAGCCCAGCAATGAAGACAGAACTAAAGGAAGGGGCTCGGGGGGAATTCTGATTGGAATAAAAAAAATTCCAACATACGGTTAGAAAAATCGAAACAAACCCTTACTGGATATCTGTCTTGACGCACAAATTTCTAGACAAAACCACCGAGAGTATATGTTTGCTGTTTGCTTATTTACCTCCTAATGCATTACAAGAACAAATTTTAACAAATTTACTTAGGCATATTGATTATCACATGAGTGAAGGTAACGAAGTGCTAATAGCTGGTGACATCAATATTAGAATAGGCAATGCTGGAGGCTTCCATAACCCACTGAAACTAAATTCACCCCTCAACAAATATAGGAAATCTAAAGACCTAATATCTTCGAAACTATCTGAAAAACTAATTTCCTTCACTGATTCAAATTCTATAACAATAGCTAATGGAAGAACTAAGGGTGACACGCACGGCTCATTCACTTTTATTTCAGAAAGAGGTTCATCGGTTTTGGATTATTTCATGTACACACACGGTTTAACACAGATCATATCGGATATGTGGATCGAAGAACTTTCATTTTCAGACCACTTACCAATTGTTTTACAAATTAATACTGGGTATGAAGCTATTAAATCCTCGTACAACAATGAAATACTAACGCGAAAATTCATTTGGACGAAAGAAACTGTGGAGATGCTAAAACATAATTTAAGTGATATTGAAGTTGGAAATGAAACCGATATTAACACAGAAACAGTAAATTTTACTAAACAGATCTACACGGCAATGGAATCGGCAAATATAATTAAATTTGCTAAACGACGACACCAACTTTCAAAACCTTGGTATGACAAAGATTGCTATATTATGAAAAAAACGACCAAAGTAAGTTTACAAAGATGTAGGAACTCAAATAACATACACGACAGCCAAAAATATATTGAGGCTAGGAGGGAATATTTTAAGCTCCTGCAAAGAAAAAGAGATGAATTCAATAAGGACAAGAATGAAAGGATAAAAAACGCCAAAGATCCCAAATCCTTCTGGAATGCCATTGCATCCTTCAGAAAAAAAAACAATAATACAAGGTGAGATTGATATAAAAGAATAGTTTATATTTTATAAAAATTTACTGAACAAAGAAAATAAAGAAGCTACTTTTACGTTAAACCAGATGATCGGTTGAAAGATCCAGATTTAGACGCGGAAATAACCCTTGAAGAGATCCATGATGTAGTAAAAAAACTAGCGAATGGCAAAGCAGTGGGACTCGATGGTATACCAAATGAGTTGCTAAAGAATTTACCAATACCGACTTTAACTAAATTGAAAAACCTATTCAACAAAATAATGTCCACATAAAAATACCCGCAACTCTGGACGAACTCAATAGTACACCCTATATATAAAAGCGGTGATAAGAATAACCCAACAAATTACAGAGGGATTGCCCTCTGCAGTAATATATCTAAATTATTTACTACAATACTAAGAAACAGATTAAACAACTGGATAGAAAAAAGAGAGATTATTTTACAAAACCAAGCAGGTTTCCGTAAGAACCGATCATGCACTGACCACATAATACTATTGAATTCACTCATCCAATTATCTCTGAGAAGAAAACGAGGCAAGCTATATGTCTTCTTCGTCGATTTGACTAAAGCTTTCGACACAGTCCCACATGATTTACTTTGGCAAAAATTGCATAAAATGGGCATTAGCAATAAATTTGTAATGCTGATAAAAAACTTTTACCAAGAAGCTAAGATCACTATCCGATGGAAAGGACAATATTCAAGTAATGTGAAAATTAATTCTGGAGTGTTGCAGGGAGAATCACTTTCCCCACTTTTATTTATACTATATATGGCCGACCTAATAGAACTTTATAATAACTCGGCACTTACAGGATTTCATCTCCCTGATTTTGGCGTTTTACACCTACTTATGTATGCGGATGACATAGCCATAATTGGAGAATCGAAAATTAACCTTCAAATTAAAATCAATTTACTAAAGTCTTACCTGGATAAGAACAAATTAGTTTTAAATGAAAATAAGTCCAAAATAATAGTATTCAGAAATGGAGGAAGACCGGCAAGACACGAAAACTGGTACTGGGGTGACACCCCACTGACTGTTGCGTCCAATATTACATATCTGGGATATCCATTCACTTCCACTATTAATAGTAAAAAGGTAGCCCTCTTTTATAAAGCCAAAGCAGATACGGCAATAAATGCAACTATTAGACTGATAAAAAAGAAAAAATTAACTCATTAAAAGTTGCTCTGAATCTATTTGACTCAGTTATTAAATCAATACTGCTCTATGCGGCCCCTGTGTGGGCTTGGGACAATACGGATATTATAGACCAATTACAGAATACGTTTATCAAAAATTTTCTGAATCTACCAAGATATATACCAGGGTACATTGTAAGGCTGGAAACAGGCAGAATATCTTTGACTCTTACAACGATCAAATTAATTTTGAAATATTTCATTAGATTACAAAAAATGGAAGACAATAGACTACCTAAGCTATGCTGGAATAGATTGAAGGAAATTTCCTTAATGACAAAAAAACCTATAGGATTCTGTAAGAATATTATGGATATCATCAATCATTGTGGACTCACATGGCTAAACTATAGGTTAAATTATGATGACATACAGATCGAACTTCCGAATATACTAAAAATAAAAATTGAACAGCTATTGCAGCAAGATCTGGCAAAATTATCTCTTACGAAAACATACTCAAACTATAGGTTACTTTATGATTCATTTATTCCAGAAAATTACTTTTCATGCAATCTGTCTTCAGCTTTAGTGAGTTTTATTGCACAGATCAGATTAATGTCAACAATGATCAAAGAAAATCATATTTACGCAATTAAGAAAGAAGATTTGTACTGTGGGTTATGTGGAAGTCAGATAACTGATGAAATATACCATTTTATTGCTGAATGCGGGGATCTGGAAGGAGAGAGAAAAAAGATCCTGAAAAGTCTTCCTAGACCGCATTTGAACTCAATAAAGCTAATAAAAACTGTTTCAGATAAGAAAAGTTGGGCAATTGAACTGTTCAGCTTTCAAAAAGCGGTTGGGAATAAAATTGCACTCATGGAAGAGAGAAGAACAGGGGCACAATAAAAAGTCACCCTGTTTGCCATACCTTAACTGTAAATACTCTATTTCCACCTGTTCTCTTATGGTTAATATTGTCTGTAACTCCACGGAGAATCCGTACAGGGCAAGATGCCCTAATAAAGCTGTTTTGTTTGTTACTAAATAAATACAATTATAGATTGAACCTTTGAGAAAGTTTCATATATTTATATCGCCGGTCCTCTGTTTTAATTTTTTTTTTTTTTTTGAAGGAGACAAAGACAATTTTGTTCACACTTGGTTATCTCGTGTGCCTTCAATAAAGTCACTGTGTATCAAATATCTTTCAGAAGTGTTGTCCCAATCCCGATATACAACCTAGGGTACAACTTCCTTAAAATTTGTCCATGAGTGTATATTCAATAAACCAGTGGCTAGATAATGAAAATAATCATATATTTATTTTACTAAAACCTTCGCCACACAGGTTTTTCGGTATAGTTTAGAAATAATTATTAATCATTTATATATATACTAGACGAATGGCCCGGGCAACGCCCGGGGTTTACCCGAGTGCTAATATATTTAAAAAACGTTGACTTGGGTGGTCGCTATTAACAGGGTGGTCTGTATAGACAGGTGGATGTATCACACAGCTGATAACAGGGTTGTCTAGAGTGGTCGCTATAGACAGGGTGGTCTGTATAGACAGGTGGATGTATCACACTGCTGATAACAGGGTTGCCTAAGGTGACCGCTATAGACAGGGTGGTCTGTATAGACAGGCAGCTGATAACAGGGTTGTCTAGAGTGGTCGCTATAGTCAGGGTGGTCTGTATAGACAGGTTTATGAGAGAGGCAAACTTACAGGTTGTTGACGCCGCAATCCCCAGAGAGAGTGTTTTTTGTTGCATCATGCTGTGACTCACACGATGACCCAAGGTCAACAGGGGTGAAGCAGCAAGCTTAAGCCTATCACCGTCTGGCGGCGCTGCTTGCGAGTTATATCTACAATTCTGCAAATAACTCTAAGGATATTCAAGATATTCAAGAAATTATTTTTCGAAACCCTTTCCGGGGATATACCTAATAATATCCCAGAATTTCATGGCGATTGGATGTATGGTTTTTGAATAACAGGGTTGTCTAGAGGGGGGGCAGGGAGGACACGTGTTCCCTGGCAGCCCATGAGCGCGCATTCTATCCGTGAGCTTCAGACAAACAGACAAACAAACAGACAGAATAAGGCAAATATATAAGTAGATATAAATATATATTTAAAATAAAGAAGGCATTTCCTGACCACAAGCACATGTGCTTTTTAGATGGCAGAGCGCCATCTAGTGGAGTAAAAATAAACTAAACGTTTATTTAGCTTACTCCGAGATATTTGGCCAACCCAATTTCTTGATAAATCAAGAAAAGCCATCCACGAACGCGTTTCGCGCTGTTGGCGCTCGTCAGCGTGGAGAAGGCTGTAACCATTGCGACCAAAAAGCACATGTGCTTGTGGTCAGGAAATGCCTTCTTTATTTTAAATATCAACACCTGACCCACTTATCTTTTATTTTTTTTCTATTGTTTTTTCATATATATATATATATATAATCAGAAATTAATAAATCTAGATTATAAAAAGAATTGTATATATATTTTCATCTTGAAAAATCAATAATAACAGTTCTATTATGTTTTCAAAAAATGATAAAGAATTTCACATTAAATGAAAGCATTTTTCATTTTTTTTAGAAAACTATTTTAGATAATATATCTTCTGCATATATATATATATATATATATATATATATATTTATTATATATCCACATATTAATCATACATCGATTAATCTCAATTAAAAAAAAAAAATTCTTTACAAAATGAAATTTTCATTGATATATGTATAAATAATTATTATCCACGCCATCTATAGTAAAAACTGTAATTAACAGGGAGTAAATCTTTTACTTTGTTTTTTTTTTTCTGTAAGAAAATAAAATAGCTTAGATAAATTATCCCTAATGTCACTTTCAGATTTTTCATTTTTTCTATGAATAATATATTAATTTTATAAATGATCCGGCTACACTGTATATAATTACTAATATACCCAATTAAACAATACTAAGTGAAATTCTCCATGTTTTTTTTCACAGAAGATTCTACAAACAATGGAAACCTTTGTTTAGGACTACAATGCATTCATTGACCATTAAACGATTTTTTTTCTTATGTTTATATAATTTAACTTTTTTTTTTTTTTAATTAAGCTTTATTGTGTCTTATGCTTTAACAATCATTAAGTTATTATAATTAGGAATGTATTTTGGGTTGAAAATAGTTAATCCTGATTACAGTGTTTTATTAAATTCTACCGATTTTGATGATTATTCTTTTTTAAATTTTATTTTGGAAAATATTATCCTTTTTTTTTCCTTCAATTCCCTCAAATTTAGGCATTTTGGCCACTTTCCAATATTTTCACGAATTCATATTCTAATGATTTTTCTTTTTTTTTCGAATATAATCAAATATAGCTTTTTTTTAATCCTGACTTAAACTGAATTTGATATTTTTTTATTCTCTTGAAAATAACCAATTTTGACTAAATGAGTGTAACCACGTGAGTGTAACTATGAACACCTGTTAAAAATAAATAGACGGTTGGCTTATCTGTATATATATATATATATTATAAATAAAAATGAATGAGATTTATGTTGATTTTTTATCAACTTGAGAATTATGGTATGGTAATGCAGTCGTTGTTGAAATCTTTAAAGAATGATAATGAAAAATAGTTTTGATCAGTAATTTAATTGAGTTAAAGGAATATATATATATATAACAATTTGATAAAAGTAATGCCTGGCTTAAGGCGAGTAGAATAAGGAAAACAAAAATATTATTTACATAATGTACAAATATTTTGAGCCGGCTAACGGGAAAAATAATAACAATTAGTTTTTATAGTGGAAGCGTGACCTCTGGCGGTCGATTTAGCAGAGTATTTGAATCTATGAAAATATGATTTTAAATAAAATAATATTTCTATATAACATATATATATATATGTTATATAAAGATATTATTTGAAATGTTAAATTATAAAATTTTTATTTAAAATTGTTATATTCAAGTATTATTTTATTTAGAGAGAGAGAGAGAGAATTATTATTTCATAGATATAAATACTCTGTTTAAATCGACCGTCAGAGGTCGCGCTTTCTCTATAAATACTCATTGTTGTTCTTCCCCGATTGGTCGACCCAAAACATTTGTACATTATGTAAATACGCTTTTCATTTTTTTTTATTCTTACGCCTTAAGCCAGGCAGTAATTTTACCAAGTTATGTTTATCATTTATTTCAATTAAAACAATATCTGATCAAAACCATTTTTGTTATTATACTTTCACAAGATTTTAGCCATGACTGCACCACCATAGGCATAATCATCAAGATGATCCAAAACAACAAAAATCTTATTAATTTTATTTTAAATATAATATTAGTCGACAGGATATTTACCTGTTTGTTCGAAATTCCAAAGGCAAAACTCTAATGTGCAAATCCCTACCACAACAATTATCTTCGTCAATGCAAGACAAAGGCCAATCAATACAAACATAACTCATTTTCAATTATGCAGGTCCTTCAACCAAAAATAGCTTTCCCAATCAAAAATAGTCCATTTCAACCATAGCCCAATTCAAGCAAACATAGCTCTCCGCAACCAAACATAGCTCATTTTTAATTATGCAAATCAAACATAACCTACCCCAATCAAAAATAGCCTTCTCCAACGAAATATAGCCACCTAGAAACAACCATAGCATCATAAAAAGCAACCCTAGTCATCCTCAATCAAAAAAGCCCATCCTAATCAAACATAATACACTCCAATCAAAATAGCCATTTACAATCAAAAATATAATCTCCAATCAGACATAGCTCAATTCAAGCAAACATGACTTTTTCAATCAAAATAACCTACTTTAAAAAGACATAGCCCAATTCAAACAAAAATAGCTCTCCACAACCAATCATAGCTCATTTTTAAATATGCAAATTACTACAATCAAAAATAGTCACAAGCAACCAAGAATAACCTACCTCAATCAATCATACTCTATACAATCAAAAATATTCATCGACAATAGCCATCCCCAATCAAAAATAGTCAAATTCAAGTGAACATGCCCATCTCCAAGCAAACATGGCCACTACAATCAAACATGCCCATTTCCTACCATATCCAGCAATTTCAAGCAGCCTTCTCCCTTCCAACTCCAGCCATTACATCTTCCGCCCCAACGCCAGCCATCTCCCGAGAATTCAACTCCAGCCGGAATCATCCAACCCAAGGTACTTTGTATCTACCATCTTTTCGTAGTTTTCCTCATTTTAACTTTGTTATCACCCATTATTTACAATAGTTTTCAATCGCATATTTGCTTAGATATATTCTTTTTGTCATATTATTTTTATATATCAATTTTGCCATGGCTGTTTTTGCCCTTTAAATTACACCACACCTTTTAAACCTTTTGAAACCTTTTTTTTCTTTATTGAATTAGTTTCTATAATATATCTTCCATTATATATTTTACTTTTAAAACATTTTCAAATAATCTAAACCATTTACAACTATCATTTTTTAACATCATATGTAAAACAGTCGGCCAGGGAAACAACAACAAAATAATATTACCTATTTCTCAAATCTTCAATATTTTATTAAACTATCTTTAGAATTTTCAAAAATCATATTTCTACTATATATTTTTGTTAATGACCACAATACCCTATAGCTTCACATTTCTATCCAATTTAAAAATCCCTAACTTTTGTAATTTTGATATTTTCTTATTTAATATCTTTCCACGTTATTATCAAAATTTGCATTTTTACCCCCATTACTTATTTCCCTGTGTTAATATCTCAAAGCGTACCTAACAAATATGTAAATTTAGCGTAGTCAACATATATGTAAATTTTAACTTTTGTTTTTGTCCACCTTGATTCTTTTTCTTTAAATGATCATTCTTTTGCCCTACCATTTTTTTTTATCTTTACATTTTCATAACTTGTTTTCACATTTGCCTTTTGTACATAAACTTTCTCTTTTATTGCTTTTTCACAAATGCCTTATTTTCTTATCATCAAATGTTTCCACCTATCTTTTACAAATGCAATTATTTTTTCATATTGTTTTCAATGTTATTCATCATTTTTCATTTATATACTTTTGTAAATATCATGCATTTTCTTATTTTTAATAATGTCATTTTCTCATGTTTTTCCCAATCTATTGGCTCACAACAAGCCAATATGATCAAGGGATATCATCCTTTTATTTCTAACTTGTAATTATAAATCATTTTATTTTCCTTCCTCATTTTTAATATTATATGTGTATTTTTTGTCAATTTCCAATCTATTGGTTCACAATAAGCCAATACGATTATGGAACATCTTTTTTCCTCTCTAAACAAATATTACATTATGTATCACTTTGCCATTCCAATCTATTGCCTCACAACAAGCCAATACGATTATGGAAAACCACCCTTTTATTTCTCACTTTGTTATAATCATGCATTTTATTTTTCCTTCCTCATTTTTAATATTATGTGTATCAATTTTCTCATTTATCTTCCCTATCTATTGGTTCACAATAAGCCAATACGATGATGGAACACCAATTTATTTTCTCTCTTTGCCACATTTCACTCTTTACCAATATTTTCATCATTCATATTATGTATCATTTTGTATTTCCTGTCTATTGGTTACCATCCAAAAACCAATATGATAAGTGAATATCACCTCACCTTTTCTTTCCATCAATCATTTTATCTTTTTTTAAACTATATTCTTTTATCACTTTTCTCTGTACCCATATTATTTTCTTCACAGGGGGGAAATGTTATATAAAGATATTATTTGAAATGTTAAATTAGAAAATTTTTATTTAAAATTGTTATATTCAAGTATTATTTTATTTAGAGAGAGAGAGAGAGAGAGAGAGAATTATTATTTCATAGATATAAATACTCTGTTTAAATCGACCGCCAGAGGTCGCGCTTTCTCTATAAATACTCATTGTTGTTCTTCCCCGATTGGTCGACCCAAAACATTTGTACATTATGTAAATACGCTTTTCATTTTTTTTATTCTTACGCCTTAAGCCAGGCAGTAATTTTACCAAGTTATGTTTATCATTTATTTCAATTAAAACAATATCTGATCAAAACCATTTTTGTTATTATACTTTCACAAGATTTTAGCCATGACTGCACCACCATAGCATAATCATCAAGATGATCCAAAACAACAAAAATATTATCTTTTTTTTTTTATATAATATAATATATATATATATCATATTTATTTTTTTAAATAAAGTTTTTTTTCGAATATATATATATATATATATATTGCGTATGATATTAGTGCTGTAAAGACCAGGATATCCTAAAGGATATTTGGTCATCAGTTGGTGATATCTGTCGATCAAAAGATCTAGCCCGAGGGCGCATGCCGGCCATCACCTTCCTCGGAAGAAGCCGCTCCTAACATGGAGGACAGACGCTTCATCAGCCGTTCCTAACATGGATGCAGACGCTGGAGTAGTTGTTGGTCATGTTTTAACTATCGATTATTCCATGTTCTTCAAAATACGTTTAAATATTGAGCAGAAATACATTGTCACATTTTGATATATTGTTACTCAGACATATATAATATATAAAATAGATATTTTCCTTTATGGAAATATTTTCAAATATTTATATTTTTTAAATGGAATCATACACACAGATTCGTGATTACCCTTTTTTATTTATTGCCAGTGAAAATATAGAAAAGTATATATCAACAAAAATGTAGCGGACGAGTAAATCAATGAAAAAACAGACGATCTTTCTACAAATCATTAAATACATTTGGCCATTAAACAAATAGTCAAACAAGAATCCACTTAGGATGTTTGTACAAAAGTATAGGTAAATACAGATTGATAAACACCTTTAGGTTTTATTATTTACCTATGTCAAAATTTTATTAAATTATTATTTCATTACTTCTTCTATAAATATTACAAATAAAGTAGAATTTATTCGAATAACTGAACTAATGTCGTTTGATATAAAATATTACATTTATTCCTCGGGCTATATTGAATTAATGCATACATAATTATAAATAATGGATTTTCTAAATAGAAAAATGAATAAATATAATTAATTTTATGAAAAATGTTATTGACATTTTCATCTCTTTTATGTATAGAATTAATACAAGAGATAAAAAAAGTGAGAAAAACGTAATTTGATTAATAATTTTAATTACCTTTTATGAAAATATTCTGGAAAAAATATATTTATTTTTATTATTGAAATATTATATTAAACATTTTTTATTGTAGAAATATTTTAGAGCATTTATTGATTATCATTCACTTTTTTAAACGAAAATATTGTCAGTGAATAATGATTTATAGTTTAATATTCGTTATTTGACCCGTGAATATTCGATGTTATGATCAAATTTGAAGCACTGCGGGTAGAACATGTCTTAGTTCGGGACCCGTTTAGTAAACAAGCATCGGAGAGGTCTAGGTGATAGTAACCAGGTTTACTAATCACCCTAATAGAACCTCACCTAACTTAACCTAACCTAACCTTACCTAACCTTGTTATGGCTTGTGATCACTTTACGCTTGGTTCAGGTTAGTAAACATGGAAACCGGTCCCGAGACCTTCCACTTAATCGACCTTTCGCTTCTTTCAAACCGTGACCTCTGGTGGAGATACTTACATCTTGAAATTTAGAAGACCTAGTAAAGAGTTAAAGGCAAATAC